>CAXIWF010000102.1:0-14474 GCA_964036045.1 Eutreptiella sp. 'Long Island Sound 2002' | reverse complement strand
GCACGAGGGATAAAACAGATAGAGGCCAGGGAAACATTCACAAGGGACACAACAAAACCTGATGGCCTTCGGCCAGGGGACTGCTACCACGGGGGGCTAACGGTCCCGTCTCGCAGTGCAACGCGGGGCAACCGCGGTAACAGTCCTTACAGCCACCACAGCCCTTTTTTCATACTTTGGAACAGTGAACACCGTGATCTTGCCATATTGTTGCCTTGCGATGCATCACCGTCTCGTGCCTGCCTCTGTCTTGTGCATGCTTAGGCCCACTAATAAACACGGCCACGATGGCGCCACAGTGCGCGCGGTAGCTCACTAAGTAGAGGAAAGAGGTCACGATGGCCTCAGGGTAAATGATCGACGATCATTCAGGCACAAACCAAAACACGGGTACGATGCCCACACCTTGCACCCACGTGCTTTAGATCGTTTATGAGGGCTTGATGTGCTTGATGTTCTTGATGTGCTTGCCCGTAACGCTTGTAGTAATGAGTGAGCTCTTGCTTGTAACATGTAAACTTGCTTGATTACTTGCTTGTAAAAGACCGAGACAAGGCCTAGCCAAAGGCCCACTTGTCAAACAGACCAGACACCAAAGAAAGATGATCGTCTGGAACGGACCAGGATGAATGAACCAGTCACGGTTGTGACTGTACGATACGGGCACGGCTCAGCCAAGGGTCGTGTCCGTGTGGATGTCTAACTTAGCATGTGTGTCACACGTGATGCACCACATAGAGGGTAAAGGAGGAGGTACGGAGATGGGATGAGGGTGTGAGTAGACACACTTAAATAGACAAACCTCATAACCATGTAATAATAACCTGACCTCACTGCTAACCCCTCACCTAGGAGCCATACTACGTATATATATCATATATACACACAATAGAGCGATGCACACGGACAAACACAAGACACACTTGTGCGCACACACCCATTGGCAGGGCCCGGGGGCACACACTCGCGAGGAGGGCATCACAGAGTGTGGGTCGCGCGGTGGCGGGCTTGGAGCACGTGATGGGGGCACTCCACACATACGGCACGTGCAAGAGCTTCCACAAACTACTCACGTACACACAACAAACAGTAAGCATATCCACAATAGAACACGTGTATAGATACGCCACCTTGTTGCTTGGTGTTCGTGTGTGTCTTGGGGGCGTGCGTATAAACACTTAGGTTAGCTTGCGTGTTACCTTTGTCGGTGGGTGTGCCACCGGCGGGCCGTAGCGCAGGGGGTCACCTCCAGGTTGCAAATTGGGGAGGTCGCCCGTACGGTCCCGCTGGTGTATCAGCCCACCCTGCTCCCCGGGGGCACGATGACACGCCCCGAAGGAGTTTTACTCCCCCAACCCCTCTACACCGTGTATGACGGTTCATGTTTACACCTCCGTGTGTAAACTTGGGCCGGTGTACACGGCTAAAAAACCCCAAAGGTAGGTGTCAACCTAGGTCTTGCTTGTTCGGGGGGCGGGTGATAACCAACGTAATAGGCAACCATATAATCCCGTAACTAAATTAAGGGCATGCGCACACACACGCTACCATTGGCCACGGGCACACCCGGTTTTGGTGTGTATCGGACAGAGAGACTCGTGTGTGTTGTGGAAATCCAAGTCCACGCACGGGTCTCTATAAAGAAAAATGCCACGCCCATATCCCAACCCGTTTGGTTGGGTGTTGGGATAGAGGACCCCTCGGGTGTTGTGGAAATCCAAGTCCACTCGTGGGGAACTCTAGAGAAAACATTAATATACATATTCTCTCATCAACATATGCATGTGCACACTCGCCTTTTTCATCATATTGTTTGTTCCCTCTCGTTGCAGGCAGGAATTCCCCCGCGAAATTCATCAAGGACATGAAGAGCACACCCAGACAGCATGCGGCCCCATGCAATGGCAATGGAGGGTACCCACTCCCGACCCGGGCACGCATAGCGACCGGGGACAAATACCCAGGCGGCGGAGACGGCCCAAATCCGCAACGCCACTCTCTGCCTTTGAAGACCCCACCCACTCATAGAGTGACGGGGCAAAGGCACCCATTGCAATTCATATTAGAATACTTGTATTGTAGAGGACGACCCCTCCCTCTAGGCTTAAGTCCTCGCCGTATGTAGTGGCAATTTTGCACGCCACGAAATTTTTTCCACGTAATGTGAGCCACACGAGTACTTCGTACCTTGTATACCTACCCTCGTGTGGACAAGGGCAAATCGGTGGAAAACCATCACGCCCAACACAAAAAGGGAAAATGGGTTGTACCCGCCAACCCAACGAAGGTTTCAAGCATTCGCCATTTTGAGCAAATGATTTAGCTCGTTGGCTTGGGTCACGGGTCAGAAACGGTCGTGGGGTCGTGGTTTCGGTACGGGGCGGCACTCCGAAACCTTGCAAACACCACCATGCGCACAACCCGGTAGAGTCTTCGGGAAGTGCTCGCCACGTTGTTAGCACCGTTGACGGGGGGCGTCATCGTGGGCAGGACTTGTGGCAGTAGTCCTGGTGGTGGTAGGAGTGCTCCAGTAAGACCCAAGGATAGGGGTTTGAATGGCATTAAGACCCCCGAAAGAACACGTCCCACTTCCGCCCCAGGCTATATGCCACGCCACCCCACCCCAAAGGACTCTCAAGCCTTTAGCGGTGAGAGAGGTAGACGGTGGGGTAAACCTGCGGTACCCACCGCCCTGCTCCGGTGGGGATTTTTGTAACCGAGGAGCGCGCCGTGCATGCACATCTTCTTTCCTGTCTCCCACCGCTTCTCGCTCTCTCCCCCCTTCCCCAAACAATAATATATCCATATTGGTTAGGGTTTTCTTTTCGTGGCACGCTCATGAGAGCGGTCCACCAAGGTGGGCAAGGATGTCAACGGTTTGGGTGAGATTCTGTTTCTGCAAGTAATCTCTCCAAACTTTGTTGTAGGATGGTAAGAAGGTTTCAACGGGTTCCTCGGTATCCCAATCTTTGGTATAACCCTCCCACCGCACCTTGAAGAGAAGTCTCTTGCGGTAAGTACGGTGACTTAATATTTTCTTGAAATTATAGGTGTCCTCCTCAAACTGGGAGGGCACTCTAGCAACCTCCTCCGTGTAATTTAGAGGCACGGGGGAGCGAGGGGAGTTGACTGTTTTCATTAAACAATCAACGTGGACGTCAACTAACCTCCGTTGGTCCACTTGAATAACATAGAGGTCGTGCGCCTTCTTGGCCACAACCTCATAGGGCCCATCCCAATAGGGACAAGTCTTATCGCCAAGATTTTTGCGTTGGCGACGGACCCATACACGGTCCCCTTTTGAGAAATTGGGGGACATCCTCCTACTCTTATTATACTTACGAGCCATTGTCTCTTGCACTTGAATCATAGCCCTCCGTGCAAGAGCAACAAGCTCCTCACGCCGTTGGAAGTAGTGAGCGGCGTCTTGGGCAACCCCCTTAGGCTCAGCAAGAGGAGGCCCCTTAGTACGGTTGTGTTTACCAAACACAATCTCGTTAGGTGTATAACCTGAAGGACCTGTAGTCTCATGCCACGCTCGTACAACGGCGGGCAAAACCTCTACCCAATTAGTTTTCTTTTTCTTCAAGGTAAGGGCTTTAGCAACGGCACGCCTTAGCTGCTTGCCAGTATTTTCGGCCTTGCCATTACCTTGGTGCCTACCCGCGAGACACATAGTCGAGCGGGCACCAATCTTAGAACAAAGGGTTTGGAAATATTGGCTCACAAATTGTGGCCCACGGTCGGAGCATATTTCACGAGGGGCTCCGAACCTATCCACCCAGCGCTTCATTACCAAATGGGCCGCTCTTCTCCCCGTTAGCCCCTCATCCTTGTCTTCATGACGGGGTTTAGGAATAGGGATCGCGATGAGGTAGCCGGAAAGCCGGCATACACATAGGAGCATTCGGTCATACACCTCTCCATCGTGGGAGGTGGAAGGGTAGTGAAACACATCAAGCGCTATGGAGTCCATGGGCTCCATAGGTATAGGCATAGGGGTCATGTACCCTTGCCTGCGCTTGGTGTCATGCGTGTGAATGGCACATGAGGGACACGTGTGACATTGCAGTTCCACTGCTTTGTACAACCCCTCACCTTCCACGCCGTGGTTAATTTCCTTCCAGTGTTTTTCCACACTGGAGGTAGTTAAGTGAAATGCATCATGGTATTCGGCTACCAAACGATGCACTAGCGGCGTAGGAACACACCACCGTCCATTACGGACGAGCTTGTTATCCACCAACCTCACTCCATCTTGGAAGCTCCCATTCAAGGCATCTTGCCACATTTGTTTGTAGCGTTGACAATTTGGGTAGTGTTTAGCCCAATTTATCTCAAAAGCATTGGGAGCATCCTCCCCATGTATAGGAGTTGCTTTCTTGTGGGACTTCCAAGATTTTTTTATCTTGACAATTCGCTCCAGTCTCCGAAGCTTTCTCTTTTGCTTCGTCCCCCCCCCCACTGGAGGCGAAGCCAGAGGGGGTGGATCACACGCGGGTGCCCCTTGGGCCCGAGGCGCCGCTTTAGACCTAGTAACAACGGGCGCCACAACCGCCCTAAATACAAGGGGGCGGGCGAGAAGTTCCTCCTTCTCGGCCGCCATCATGTCCCGCACATCCCCGGCCGCTTGGGCCGTCCCATGTATGGACACATCACCCAACGCCGGGTTAGCAGGGTAAGCCCAACGGGACAAGAAATCACCCACGGGGTTCACTGGCCCCGGAGTGTACACCACATGGAGGTCGAATTTAGAGAACAATTCATGCCAACGTGCTTGGCGTGGAGAGGGACCCCCCACGGTTTTGAGGTCCTCCGTAGCCCAATTTTCAAGGCTACGGTGGTCCGTACGGACCTCCACGCGCTTGTTCCCCACCCAACCATGCCATTTTAAAAGCGCCGCCACTATGGCGTAGCATTCTTTCTCCCGAGGGCTCCAATTCAATTGGCTGCCTGACAATTTGCGGGAGAAAAAGGCAAGGGGGCGTAGGGCACCATCGGGACCTTCCTGCTGTAGGGCCGCCCCCACCGCCCAATTACTAGCGTCCGGGGTGAGGACAAAGTCCTTATCCCAATCGGCTAGTTGGAGGGGAACAATATCCGTAATAGCACGCTTGAGCTTCAAAAAGGCCTCGTTAGCCGAAGCATTCCATGTTAGGCCTATCTTTTTGCCATTCTTATGCTTAGGCAAATCCTTCAACATATGAATCAAAGGGGTAGCTATGGAGGCGTAGTTTTGGACATAGCCCGAATAATAGTTGGCGAGCCCCAAGAACCCCCGGAGCTCCCGAACATTATCCGGTTTGTCCCAACGCTCAAGCGCCAACATTTTCCCTGGCGCCGGCCGACGTGTGCCATTTTCCAACGCATGGCCAGAAAACTCAACCGAACGAACAAAGAAATCGGTTTTGCTAACCGAAGCAACCAACTCCTCTTTTCGTAGCCTATCCAACACGGCACGCACGTCGCGGTCGTGGTTAGCCAATAGCTCCTCCTCCGTCGCACCGGAGGAAGCCAAAAATAATATCATCAATATATACGTCCGCACAATCCAAACCCTGCAAAACATGGTCCATGACCCGTTGAAAAATAGCGGGCCCATTCTTGATACCCATAGGCATAACACGCCATTGGTATCGCTCACCCGCCAAATTCATGGCGGTCTTAGCCCGGGATTCAGGGTGAAGGGGAATTTGATGAAACCCTTTACTCAAGTCCACAATAGTGAAAATCTTGTGTTTGGATTGATTTTCCAACATGTTTTCTATGAGGGGGTGGGGGTGTGCGTCGGGCAAGGTAGCCTCATTAAGTTGGCGGTAGTCCACCACGAGGCGCCATTTTCCCTTCTCTTTCTTGGGCACAACGAAACCGTTGGACGCCCATTCGGAGGCAGGGCACGGCTCAATCCAGCCACGAGCCAAAAAGTCCTCCACTATTTCTTGCTCCACCGCGGCACGCTCCCCCACCAACCGTATAGGTTTTACGGACTTGGGTTTGGCGTTTGGGTATAGGTCAAGTTTAGCTAACCCCAACCGCTCCGTACCACGGACCTTAGGGTGTTCCTGGCCCGGACGGAGACGAACCTCCCCACTAAAAACATCCCGCTCATAGTCCGCGAGGATGCGCCTCCTCATGAGCTCCACCTCCGGAGACACAATAGGCTCTTGGGTGGTGACAGCGCCACCCACAGGAGAAGCCGCCAACAATCGTGTGGCGCCTTTACGTTTTCGGTAACGCTTAACGGTAGTGGCCCTCCCACCCAATAACTCTCGTTCAATTTTCGCAATGCGTGAACGCACGCATTCTTGTGCCTCCAAATCTCCGGGGGTAGGATCAAGAGTAATGGGTGCGAGGAGTTTTTTATGGGTCGCCTGATACGTGAGGGTGCGCACCGAAGCCAAATGGTTAGGCACCCTTTCATCCTCCGACTCTTCCTCCGAGGTCATGCCCGGCTCGCCATCCGTGTTGGGGTTAGAGACGGCCGGTGCCAAAACGGAGGCCACATGACATTTAGTGGCCGCCAAATTTTCCTCCGCAATACCACCGTCCACGTATAGCGCCACCGTGGACCAACCCCGTTGAGGAAGGGGCGTGAGGTGGTCATTGTGATAGAGACAGGCTTTAGTCTCTGGCCCAGGAAGGTGGTACCCTTGCAAAGTAATTTCCATAAGGGGTTTCCACCACTCCCTATGTGTCCACTTCGGCCCTACAACGATGGCTCGTAGTTTTTCTTGCCAAATTTTCCGAACACAATCGGAAAACCGATGATAGGGAGGGCACATCCAATACAATTTGGAGGGGTCCGCGGGAGTGGAAAAGAAATCTTCAAGCGGCGAAACCCAACGGGTAGCCTGGGCCATACCCGGGACCCTATTGAAGGCGTCCACGTCGGGGTTTTTGCCAAATTGTTTTTTGACACGTGAGGCCCAATATGGCGTGAGGCCATAGTCAGACTGGGTCCACATGGACCCATCACGTCGCGTAGGTAGAACATCACGGGCAAGGGCTTCGGCAGCAAATTCAACGAGCTCCAAAGCACAAGCCCGGTCCTGTACGGGGGCCACGGAGGAAGCGGTCAAGGCATAGGATATGTGTTTCTCGGCCTCAACACCGTTAGGCGGTTCGCCACCAGGGGGCGTAACCACAATGGCCGGGGCAGGGTGCGTAGGGGTGACCGCCCCAATGACTGGAACGGTTAGGCCCCACACGGACTGACGGGACACCTTACCATGAATGGGTTTCACCAAAATTGGTTTGCCGGTTCGTGGAGCCTCACGGAAGTCCTGAATCCAAAAACGGGGGTGCACTGGATGGTGAGAGTACAAACAATTGAAACGGGCAAAATGGCTCACACAATGTTCGTAACCCCATGGGTTCCCCAAAACCATATCCCAAGGTAAATTCGGGACAAGGTACGGGGACACGCCATACTGGGCAACACGAGGAAGTGAAACACTACCATCCACAACCCCCGTAAATTGAATTTTGACGTCTATTTGCTCGTCCCCCCCCGGCAAAGGCGTCTCATTATCGGCTTGGAGTAGGCGCCTCCGTTGGGGGGATTCATATTTTTCGGAGAGTTGGTCTCCAAAAACATTGGGGTTGGCCAAAGCGACCGCTTGGCACCCAAAATCCACCAAAATACGGAGGGCCTTGCATTCTCCATTGGGCAAAACAACCTGAACGGAAAGTTCGGTTTGAATCTCACTAGTCACTATATGCCCCTTCATGACTCTCGATGGAATGAGAGCCACGGTAGTGTCACAGGGGTGCCCGAGGTTTTCTTCTTTCGAAGGGGGCGCCTCTGGGCACTCCTACCAACGTCCGCGCCCGTTCAGCGCTCCCTTGCCTCCTTTATTCCCCTTGCCGCCGCCACCCTTATAACCACCACCACCCTTATCACCACCGCCACCCTTATCGCCACCCTTAGGCTTACCACCTTTAGACTTACCCGCAATGGTCCAATGAGTGTCATTGCACGGAGAATTAGGCTTACACGTCCAAAGGGTGGTATTGGTGGCACCCCAATCAATCCAAGACATGTCCATCTCCGTTTGTTTACGTGTTTTCCAATGTTTGGAACACGGAACCCAAAAGGTAGGTGGCGGTTTAGCCCCGGGGTCGACGGGTTTCTTCGCCGGAGGTTTAGAGTGACCCACGGCGTTGACGGAGGTGTCAGCGGGTTCGGAGGTGTCAGGGTCCGCCGTAGCCTCCGCATTAACCGCATTCACCGCGGTTTTATTGTGAGAAGGGCGATGAGTGTACGTCACCGTCGTCTTGTCTCCTTTATTGAGGCGTTCGAGAGCTTCCCTCTCCGATACGCTTTTATGGGCAAGGGCGTAGATTTCCGCAGGCTTGAAACGAGGCCTACGTTGCTCCACTTTCATACTGTAGCCGCGTGTGTGAGGTGTGTTGTTGAGTTTCAAGATCCACTCCTGGAGAGCCGGGTCTTTGCAGTCAACTATCACCCCCGGCCCCGAATAGGAAACAATCTCAGGAACCGTAGTGCAAGCTTGAGCGCTATATTTCCTGAGTTCTTTTTCGAACGGGGCGCGACCCGGCGAAGGGTCAAGGCCATTAAAATCCACCACATAGCTGTCTGGGCTATTCTTAGCCTCTTGCTTGACGAACTTCTCCTTGATCCACGGGAGCTTGCTTAGGAGCTGCTCCCGGATCACGTGGGGACGAGTCTCATTGCTCAGAGGCAACAAACGTTGCCAACGAGCATAGAAATCTTCAAGGTCGATGAGGGTCACTTGCCCTTTAACCACCCTGGGGGTGAGGGCTCGCCACCTTTCATCAGCCCTTGAGGGGTCATACTCGTGGAAACGTTGTTCCAAAAAGTCCCACAACTCTTTGAGGGTGGGGGCCGTGCGTGTGTGGTGGGTGGCCTCGGCAACCCGGGCGTTGATGATCGCCGTTAGCCATGGGGGCAAGGTACTCAAAATCATTTTTGCCTCGTTGGCCTTTCGGTACATGGGATCACACCCCCCCAACCATTGTTGAAGCTTCTCCACCCACTCGTCGTAGCACTCTAGCTGCCCATTAAATTGCGGTTTAGGCATATCACTATCCTCCACCGCTTTGGTGTAACTATTTTGCACCATAGGCATTTGGTACGGGTGGTAAGCAGGGGGAGCCATGGTTGGGGGTGCACCTGCACTTGCACTTGGTGCAACCTTCACTGCAAAGACTGTACACGTATCCGTAGGATGACAGGGCGTGTACGAAGGTTTCCCAGGGGAAGTGAAAACATTTTTCGTGAGGGGATTAATGTTCCCCAACGAAGAGGTGTTCTCCTCTTCATTGGACGACGGGGCCGTAGGCTCTGTGGGGTGTTCTTCGCCCTTAGGCGTCGCCCGCCACTCGGGAACAGCACGTTCCTTCTGCCTTTCGGCGATTCCCCTCCACGATGTAGGTTCTTGGGGATGGGGGTGTTCGTGGTGTTCTTCCCCCCCCCTCGGCCACCCCGAATCCGGACAAGCGTTCGGATGGTAGATGCAATCGTGGGATGGGTGGACGGAGAAAGGAAGGACACACCCACCACCGGATGAACCGGATGGCGCGCCCATGGGCGCTGTAGGCGCCGCCGGTGTAGGATCAGGAACGGGCGGAGGCGCCGATGGCGGGGGTAGGACCACCGTAACGGGTTCCGCAGGCGTGGAGTACCAGTGGTCCCACGCATCGATCCTACATGCAACGGCGGCGTAACGTGTAGCGAGCGACTCCACTGCGCTAAAGCACTTAGCCGTGTTGCCGTTGGACATCGTAAGATGATCTGCCACGCTAGCCTCCACCACCTTAGAATCCCGGCGGTAGCCCTGAACCGCCGCGTCAAATTTAGCCAACGTAGACAAGATTTGGGTCATCCGGTCCCCGTAGGACTGACTGATGCCCACAGTAGAGGCTACTGCCTGAGAAAGTTCCTGATGGGATTGCTGCAACTCTAGATTCTGAACTCGCAGGTCCTTCACCTGTGCCATCAGAGATTGGATGCACGTTTCGTAGTGCACCACACACCGGGGACAGCCACAGGTGTGCTGTAGGTCGTCCTCCCCCCGTGTAGGAGTGGGGCCCCCAGAATGTCGAAAGGATGGACCCCCCCCTCCACGAGGAGGAGATGACCCACCACCGCCCCCCCCAGCAGCCCCCCCTGCCACGGAGGGACCAGAGGGCCCCCCCGCAGGGCGAGACGGGGGTGTGGGGCGCACAGCAACAGGCGTTGGCGCCCCCCCACTAGAGGGATGTCCCCCCCCCGAACCCCCACCACTGGATGGCCGAACCAGGTGCGGGATTCCTTGCACGTGCTCGATGTAAGCCACCTGGCGGTGGCGGGGTGACGGCGGAGGGGGAACATGACCAACAGTATTCGGTCGCGGCGGTGGGGGTGGGGAATCGTCCACCACAATATACTGTGGTGACTCATGAACCACCATAGGTGATCGAGTTCTCGGATGGGAAGCAAAAACAGGCTCCGATCCCGTTGCAACCTCTGGATCCCCCCCCCAATTGGGCAGTTGGGGGTCCTCCGTAGGAGATGTATTTGTGGGGGGAGAGACCAAATTTATTGGGAGGGTTGCTGAATCTCCCTCCACCTGATTCCCTCCCCCCCAGCACACATTGTTGACCTTCGGCATTGCCGGAGAATCATCCACTAGGGATGGACGATCTGTCGTGCCACTCATAGGCACTGGAGATGTAGTACCGGCCCGGTCCTCCGTAGGCTCCGGAGATTCCACGACAAGACACGGGCGTTTTTTGACGCCGCTCATAGGCACCGGGGACTCTTCCACAGCAATGAACTGAGGGGCCGGAGAGTCCTCCACCGTGATGTATTCGGGGGCCGGGGATTCTTCCACAAGCATGGGGCGATCCCTGGTCCCTGACATGGGTTCAGGAGGTGCAGGCGACGAGGCAACGGAAATAGGGGAATGATGGAGTTCATGACGTTCCAACACTCCAATCTCCTCCTCCTCATCGTTGTTCCACTGCTCCACCGCCAGGGGGAACCACTGGTCACACTCATCCTCCTCGATTTGCGTGGGGGATTCCTCGATGATCGTAGGATTTGGCCTGGATCCGCTCGGGGGATTGGGATACTCTCCCAAGGCAGGAGATTCCTCCACCAGGGAGGGAAACCGCCGCAGGTAGGTAGGTAGGTGCACTCGGTCGTGGAGAGGCGCCCCATGGTTCCCCCTGGCGTCGCCCCTGTGACGAACAGGAAGAGGCTTCGCGCGTGAAGAGGGGAGGCGGCTTACTTCCCGCTAGACCTGACTGTTGGCCCCCAACAAAGCGGCCCCGGGCTACGCCGGGAGGGCTGATCGCCGCCAGCGTGACATGCTTGTCTCGCCGGGAGGGTGTGCCCCCGTGCTTGCGCACGTCCCCTCCTTTGGGCGGAACCCTAGGGGTTCACCGGACTTCCTGGCGTACCCCGTTCCCAAGGCGTGCATGCACGTTCCTGGTACTAGGGTTCCGAGGCGCTTGGGTGTCGCACGCTCCGCCTCGAGTCCCAAAGCAGCGCAGGCCTTAGGATGCAGCCTTACCCCCGGGCTCCGGATCTCGTTTGGCCGGGTCACCTGCATGGCACGGGCTGCCTCAGTGCCCGGGCTGTGGGCACTGGGTTTCCTACTGTTGTGTGGTGTTTGTGTTTGGGTCCGGTTGGCGGTTGGGTGCGGGTTTTGTTAACCCCGTCTGTCCTGGCTGGGGTTTAGGGTGGGTGTTTTTGGGCTCGATTTGTGGTGTTGTCCCCCTAGTGTCGGCTATTTGTGGTGTTCGTGGTTGGGCTTCGGTTTCGGTCTGCTTTTGGGACGTGTGTGGTTTCGTGGGCGCCCCGCTTGCCCCCCGCCGTTTCCGGTTCCGGCGCGCGGTGTGGGCGTGTGTGCCGGGCCCGGGTCTCGCCTGTGCCCAGTCCGTCTTGGCTGGGTTGTCGGGGTGTGTTTTTTTTTTTTCTTTGGTTTTTTCTTTTCTTTTTTTTTTTTTTTTTTCTGGGCTTTGTGGTCCCTGTCCCTCCATCCCCTTTCTTTCGGGCTGGGCTGGTGGCTCTCTTTTTTTTTTTTTTTTTTTTTTCTGTCCCTTTTCCCCGTGGTCCGCTGTTACTGGCTTGGTGTTGCCGGTTTTTGGGTGGGTGGTTCGCCTGTGCCTCTGCGGGGGTCCCCCTTTTTTTTTTTTTTTTTTTTTCTTCTGGGGGGGGGGCCTGGCCGCCTGTGGTGGTGTTGGCGGGTGGTTGGGCGGCTGTGGGCTGTTTTCGTGCCTTTTCCCCTTCCCCCCTCCTTTTTTTTTTTTTTTTTTTTTGGGGGGGGGGGCTTGCCTGTTCCTGCCTCTGCCTTCCCTGGGCTGGCGCACGCACTGGCCTGTATTCAGTGTTGTCTTCCGGGCTGCTGTTTTCAGTTGGGTTCTGTGTGGCCATGTTCCGGCCCCATGGGTCGGGTGGGCTCTGTACACTGTGGGCTCGGCGCCCCTTCTTGCTGGGTTAGGTCCTGGCTCTGCCGGCTGGGCGGCTGCGCCAGGTGGCTGCTTGTGGTTTTGGGTTAGGGGGCTGGGGTTGCTCGTGTCCTTACCCCTCCGCGGTGCCGGCTGTAATCTTCTGGGTGGTCCGTCACCGTTGTCGCCTGGCGCTCTGTGGTCCCGTGTGTGGCCTGTGGTGCCGGTGTGTGGCGTGGTGGCGCGGCGCCTTCCCGGGTGTGCGGTGGCTGGCTTCGGTTAGTCCCTCAGGTTAGGGTCAGTTGTGTCGTGTTGTGCCGCTCTGTGCCGCGTCGCGTCGCGTCGTGCTGTGGTGCGTTGCTCTGTGGCGCGCTGTGGTGTGGTGTGCCGTGGTCTCGCGTGGTGCCGCGGTGGGTCAGTGGAGGTCAGCCTGGCCTGTGTGGGTCGGTTAGGTCTTCGGGAAATTCTGCTGAATGATCACGGTGTCCTTGGGGCGTGCACACTGACTCTCACCCATGGACTCAATCTTCACCGGGCCTCGCAGACAGGCAGGTGTACTCGGGGTGTAGGAAAAGCGTTCCTTCTCCAAGGCAGACAAACAGACATCAGGAGTCGGACGGTGGAGGTGGCTTCCGAACGCTGTTTGAGTGGCGAATGGCTTTCACTGCAGCTCGGCTGCGCTGGCAGGGTCCGGGGCGGTGCCGCCGGCAGGGATGAGCTCACACTGTAGGGTAAGGGGGATGTCCATATCTCCGGTGCTGGACTGCTGGGGTCCGGGGCATCGGTAGTATTCTTGGTACTTCCAGTCTTCACGGCGCTCGGAGATGGCGTTGAAGGGGGGCACCGTCCAGCAGCACCAAAGCCTTCGCGATCGATTCGTTTCCCCTTGCGATGCTCGATATTCATCATGGACGGGATCGGTGCGCCGCCGCAGTGCCATTCCTCCACTGGACGCAACAGGTTGGTGACGGATGCCCTCACGGACGTGAGACCAGCCGAGATCAAGCCCCCGTAGCAATACTCTGCGTCAAACCGCGACGGTAGCGCAGCCCGGCCCTTATAGCCCATGGTGTGGTCGCGTGACGGTCCGTGGGGTTGCCCTCCCTGGGGGCCTGTGCCTTGGTCTCGTGTCCTCTGGGGCTGTCGTGGTGCCCTTTTCCTCCGTGTCTTGGTCCCCGTTCCCGTTCCTTCCTGGTTCTTGGGTGGTGTCCTGACCCCATGTGGTGTCGCTTCCGGCGCCCTGTCCCTGCGTGTGCCTGCCCTCACTTGGGGCCCTTCCGTGCCCTCTTGCCTGTGTGGTCCTTGGTGTCCCTTGCCCTTCCCTTGCCCTTGTCCTGCCCCTTCCTGGTGTGGTGGTGGTGGGAGGGGCGGGGTGGGGAGGGGGCGCCGGTGGCCCAGGCTTGGGGGTGGGTGGCCTGGAGCCACCGGCGGAGGGCTTGGGGGGTGTAGGGGGGGCGGAGGCCCTGGACCGCATCGCGGAGGAGGGCCTCCCATGCCGCTTGCGGCATGATGGTCTCCGGGGCGGCCTCATTGGGGTTTGCGGGGGTGCGGGTGCGCACCTCCTCGAAGGTATGCACCGTGTGCACCCCTCCGTGTCTTCCCGCTGCCCCGGCCCATTTCACCCAGCGGCGGAGCTCCTGCAGAGCGGAGGGAGACCACCAGGCGAGGTGGGCGGGGGCCCGGGGGGGGGAGGGGTCCGTGCCTGGGGTCCTGGAGCGGCGGGGGGAAGATGTGGACCTGCGGTGGTGGCGGGGGTGGCGGTGGCTGGGGGAGCGGGAGCGGCGGCGGCGGGGGCTGGGGGTGGAGGACGGGTACGGGCGGAGGGGGGAGCGGGAGGGGGAGGTGGACATGGGGCTGCGGTGGCGCGCTCGGTGGCGTCCGGGGGAGCGGGAGTGGTGGTGGCGGGGGCTGGGGGTGGTGGATGGGTACGGGTGGCGGGGGGAACGGGGAGCCCGGCGGGGCGTGTGGGGGGAGGGGGAGGTGGACGTGGGGCGGCGGCGGCGTGCCTGGCTGCGTCGGGGGGAGCGGGAGTGGTGGTGGCGGGGGCTGGGTGG
>CAXIWF010000101.1:0-18258 GCA_964036045.1 Eutreptiella sp. 'Long Island Sound 2002' | reverse complement strand
CCCACATGTGTTCAATGAGTGCTACCCCCACATGTGTTCAATGAGTGCCTACCCCCACATGTGTTCAATGAGTGCCTACCCCCCACATGTGTTCAATGAGTGCCTACCCCCACATGTGTTCAATGAGTGCCTACCCCCACATGTGTTCAATGAGTGCCTACCCCCACATGTGTTCAATGAGTGCCTACCCCCACATGTGTTCAATGAGTGCCTACCCCCACATGTGTTCAATGAGTGCCTACCCCCACATGTGTTCAATGAGTGCCTACCCCCACATGTGTTCAATGAGTGCCTACCCCCACATGTGTTCAATGAGTGCCTACCCCCACATGTGTTCAATGAGTGCCTACCCCCACATGTGTTCAATGAGTGCCTACCCCCACATGTGTTCAATGAGTGCCTACCCCCACATGTGTTCAATGAGTGCCTACCCCCACATGTGTTCAATGAGTGCCTACCCCCACATGTGTTCAATGAGTGCCTACCCCCACATGTGTTCAATGAGTGCCTACCCCCACATGTGTTCAATGAGTGCCTACCCCCACATGTGTTCAATGAGTGCCTACCCCCACATGTGTTCAATGAGTGCCTACCCCCACATGTGTTCAATGAGTGCCTACCCCCACATGTGTTCAATGAGTGCCTACCCCCACATGTGTTCAATGAGTGCCTACCCCCACATGTGTTCAATGAGTGCCTACCCCCACATGTGTTCAATGAGTGCCTACCCCCACATGTGTTCAATGAGTGCCTACCCCCACATGTGTTCAATGAGTGCCTACCCCCACATGTGTTCAATGAGTGCCTACCCCCACATGTGTTCAATGAGTGCCTACCCCCACATGTGTTCAATGAGTGCCTACCCCCACATGTGTTCAATGAGTGCCTACCCCCACATGTGTTCAATGAGTGCCTACCCCCACATGTGTTCAATGAGTGCCTACCCCCACATGTGTTCAATGAGTGCCTACCCCCACATGTGTTCAATGAGTGCCTACCCCCACATGTGTTCAATGAGTGCCTACCCCCACATGTGTTCAATGAGTGCCTACCCCCACATGTGTTCAATGAGTGCCTACCCCCACATGTGTTCAATGAGTGCCTACCCCCACATGTGTTCAATGAGTGCCTACCCCCACATGTGTTCAATGAGTGCCTACCCCCACATGTGTTCAATGAGTGCCTACCCCCACATGTGTTCAATGAGTGCCTACCCCCACATGTGTTCAATGAGTGCCTACCCCCACATGTGTTCAATGAGTGCCTACCCCCACATGTGTTCAATGAGTGCCTACCCCCACATGTGTTCATGAGTGCCTACCCCCACATGTGTTCAATGAGTGCCTACCCCCACATGTGTTCAATGAGTGCCTACCCCCACATGTGTTCAATGAGTGCCTACCCCCACATGTGTTCAATGAGTGCCTACCCCCACATGTGTTCAATGAGTGCCTACCCCCACATGTGTTCAATGAGTGCCTACCCCCACATGTGTTCAATGAGTGCCTACCCCCACATGTGTTCAATGAGTGCCTACCCCCACATGTGTTCAATGAGTGCCTACCCCCACATGTGTTCAATGAGTGCCTACCCCCACATGTGTTCAATGAGTGCCTACCCCCACATGTGTTCAATGAGTGCCTACCCCCACATGTGTTCAATGAGTGCCTACCCCCACATGTGTTCAATGAGTGCCTACCCCCACATGTGTTCAATGAGTGCCTACCCCCACATGTGTTCAATGAGTGCCTACCCCCACATGTGTTCAATGAGTGCCTACCCCCACATGTGTTCAATGAGTGCCTACCCCCACATGTGTTCAATGAGTGCCTACCCCCACATGTGTTCAATGAGTGCCTACCCCCACATGTGTTCAATGAGTGCCTACCCCCACATGTGTTCAATGAGTGCCTACCCCCACATGTGTTCAATGAGTGCCTACCCCCACATGTGTTCAATGAGTGCCTACCCCCACATGTGTTCAATGAGTGCCTACCCCCACATGTGTTCAATGAGTGCCTACCCCCACATGTGTTCAATGAGTGCCTACCCCCACATGTGTTCAATGAGTGCCTACCCCCACATGTGTTCAATGAGTGCCTACCCCCACATGTGTTCAATGAGTGCCTACCCCAACATGTGTTCAATGAGTGCCTACCCCCGCATGTGTTCAATGAGTGCCTACCCCCACATGTGTTCAATGAGTGCCTACCCCCACATGTGTTCAATGAGTGCCTACCCCCACATGTGTTCAGTGAGTGCCTACCCCCACATGTGTTCAATGAGTGCCTACCCCCACATGTGTTCAATGAGTGCCTACCCCCACATGTGTTCAATGAGTGCCTACCCCCACATGTGTTCAATGAGTGCCTACCCCCACATGTGTTCAATGAGTGCCTACCCCCACATGTGTTCAATGAGTGCCTACCCCCACATGTGTTCAATGAGTGCCTACCCCCACATGTGTTCAATGAGTGCCTACCCCCACATGTGTTCAATGAGTGCCTACCCCCACATGTGTTCAATGAGTGCCTACCCCCACATGTGTTCAATGAGTGCCTACCCCCACCTGTGTTCAATGAGTGCCTACCCCCACATGTGTTCAATGAGTGCCTACCCCCGCATGTGTTCAATGAGTGCCTACCCCCACATGTGTTCAATGAGTGCCTACCCCCACATGTGTTCAATGAGTGCCTACCCCCACATGTGTTCAATGAGTGCCTACCCCCACATGTGTTCAATGAGTGCCTACCCCCACATGTGTTCAATGAGTGCCTACCCCCACATGTGTTCAATGAGTGCCTACCCCCACATGTGTTCAATGAGTGCCTACCCCCACATGTGTTCAATGAGTGCCTACCCCCACATGTGTTCAATGAGTGCCTACCCCCACATGTGTTCAATGAGTGCCTACCCCCACATGTGTTCAATGAGTGCCTACCCCCACATGTGTTCAATGAGTGCCTACCCCCACATGTGTTCAATGAGTGCCTACCCCCACATGTGTTCAATGAGTGCCTACCCCCACATGTGCTCAATGAGTGCCTACCCCCACATGTGTTCAATGAGTGCCTACCCCCACATGTGTTCAATGAGTGCCTACCCCCACATGTGTTCAATGAGTGCCTACCCCCACATGTGTTTAATGAGTGCCTACCCCCACATGTGTTCGATGAGTGCCTACCCCCACATGTGTTCGATGAGTGCCTACCCCCACATGTGTTCGATGAGTGCCTACCCCCACATGTGTTCAATGAGTGCCTACCCCCACATGTCTTCAATGAGTGCCTACCCCCACATGTGTTCAATGAGTGCCTACCCCCACATGTGTTCGATGAGTGCCTACCCCCACATGTGTTCGATGAGTGCCTACCCCCACATGTGTTCAATGAGTGCCTACCCCCACATGTGTTCAATGAGTGCCTACCCCCACATGTGTTCAATGAGTGCCTACCCCCACATGTGTTCAATGAGTGCCTACCCCCACATGTGTTCAATGAGTGCCTACCCCCACATGTGTTCAATGAGTGCCTACCCCCACATGTGTTCAATGAGTGCCTACCCCCACATGTGTTCAATGAGTGCCTACCCCCACATGTGTTCAATGAGTGCCTACCCCCACAGGTCTTCAATGAGTGCCTACCCCCACATGTGTTCAATGAGTGCCTACCCCCACATGTGTTCAATGAGTGCCTACCCCCACATGTGTTCAATGAGTGCCTACCCCCACATGTGTTCAATGAGTGCCTACCCCCACATGTGTTCAATGAGTGCCTACCCCCACATGTGTTCAATGAGTGCCTACCCCCACATGTGTTCAATGAGTGCCTACCCCCACATGTGTTCAATGAGTGCCTACCCCCACATGTGTTCAATGAGTGCCTACCCCCACATGTGTTCAATGAGTGCCTACCCCCACATGTGTTCAATGAGTGCCTACCCCCACATGTGTTCAGTGAGTGCCTACCCCCACATGTGTTCAGTGAGTGCCTACCCCCACATGTGTTCAGTGAGTGCCTACCCCCACATGTGTTCAATGAGTGCCTACCCCCACATGTGTTCAATGAGTGCCTACCCCCACATGTGTTCAATGAGTGCCTACCCCCACATGTGTTCAATGAGTGCCTACCCCCACATGTGTTCAATGAGTGCCTACCCCCACATGTGTTCAATGAGTGCCTACCCCCACATGTGTTCAATGAGTGCCTACCCCCACATGTGCTCAATGAGTGCCTACCCCCACATGTGCTCAATGAGTGCCTACCCCCACATGTGTTCGATGAGTGCCTACCCCCACATGTGTTCGATGAGTGCCTACCCCCACATGTGTTCGATGAGTGCCTACCCCCACATGTGTTCAATGAGTGCCTACCCCCACATGTGTTCAATGAGTGCCTACCCCCACATGTGTTCAATGAGTGCCTACCCCCACATGTGTTCAATGAGTGCCTACCCCCACATGCGTTCAATGAGTGCCTACCCCCACATGTGTTCAATGAGTGCCTACCCCCACATGTGTTCAATGAGTGCCTACCCCCACATGTGTTCAATGAGTGCCTACCCCCACATGTGTTCAATGAGTGCCTACCCCCACATGTGTTCAATGAGTGCCTACCCCCACATGTGTTCGATGAGTGCCTACCCCCACATGTGTTCGATGAGTGCCTACCCCCACATGTGTTCGATGAGTGCCTACCCCCACATGTGTTCAATGAGTGCCTACCCCCACATGTGTTCAATGAGTGCCTACCCCCACATGTGTTCAATGAGTGCCTACCCCCACATGTGTTCAATGAGTGCCTACCCCCACATGTGTTCAATGAGTGCCTACCCCCACATGTGTTCAATGAGTGCCTACCCCCACATGTGTTCAATGAGTGCCTACCCCCACATGTGTTCAATGAGTGCCTACCCCCACATGTGTTCAATGAGTGCCTACCCCCACATGTGTTCAATGAGTGCCTACCCCCACATGTGTTCAATGAGTGCCTACCCCCACATGTGTTCAATGAGTGCCTACCCCCACATGTGTTCAATGAGTGCCTACCCCCACATGTGTTCAATGAGTGCCTACCCCCACATGTGCTCAATGAGTGCCTACCCCCACATGTGTTCAATGAGTGCCTACCCCCACATGTGTTCAATGAGTGCCTACCCCCACATGTGTTCAATGAGTGCCTACCCCCACATGTGTTTAATGAGTGCCTACCCCCACATGTGTTCGATGAGTGCCTACCCCCACATGTGTTCGATGAGTGCCTACCCCCACATGTGTTCGATGAGTGCCTACCCCCACATGTGTTCAATGAGTGCCTACCCCCACATGTCTTCAATGAGTGCCTACCCCCACATGTGTTCAATGAGTGCCTACCCCCACATGTGTTCGATGAGTGCCTACCCCCACATGTGTTCGATGAGTGCCTACCCCCACATGTGTTCAATGAGTGCCTACCCCCACATGTGTTCAATGAGTGCCTACCCCCACATGTGTTCAATGAGTGCCTACCCCCACATGTGTTCAATGAGTGCCTACCCCCACATGTGTTCAATGAGTGCCTACCCCCACATGTGTTCAATGAGTGCCTACCCCCACATGTGTTCAATGAGTGCCTACCCCCACATGTGTTCAATGAGTGCCTACCCCCACATGTGTTCAATGAGTGCCTACCCCCACAGGTCTTCAATGAGTGCCTACCCCCACATGTGTTCAATGAGTGCCTACCCCCACATGTGTTCAATGAGTGCCTACCCCCACATGTGTTCAATGAGTGCCTACCCCCACATGTGTTCAATGAGTGCCTACCCCCACATGTGTTCAATGAGTGCCTACCCCCACATGTGTTCAATGAGTGCCTACCCCCACATGTGTTCAATGAGTGCCTACCCCCACATGTGTTCAATGAGTGCCTACCCCCACATGTGTTCAATGAGTGCCTACCCCCACATGTGTTCAATGAGTGCCTACCCCCACATGTGTTCAATGAGTGCCTACCCCCACATGTGTTCAGTGAGTGCCTACCCCCACATGTGTTCAGTGAGTGCCTACCCCCACATGTGTTCAGTGAGTGCCTACCCCCACATGTGTTCAATGAGTGCCTACCCCCACATGTGTTCAATGAGTGCCTACCCCCACATGTGTTCAATGAGTGCCTACCCCCACATGTGTTCAATGAGTGCCTACCCCCACATGTGTTCAATGAGTGCCTACCCCCACATGTGTTCAATGAGTGCCTACCCCCACATGTGTTCAATGAGTGCCTACCCCCACATGTGCTCAATGAGTGCCTACCCCCACATGTGCTCAATGAGTGCCTACCCCCACATGTGTTCGATGAGTGCCTACCCCCACATGTGTTCGATGAGTGCCTACCCCCACATGTGTTCGATGAGTGCCTACCCCCACATGTGTTCAATGAGTGCCTACCCCCACATGTGTTCAATGAGTGCCTACCCCCACATGTGTTCAATGAGTGCCTACCCCCACATGTGTTCAATGAGTGCCTACCCCCACATGCGTTCAATGAGTGCCTACCCCCACATGTGTTCAATGAGTGCCTACCCCCACATGTGTTCAATGAGTGCCTACCCCCACATGTGTTCAATGAGTGCCTACCCCCACATGTGTTCAATGAGTGCCTACCCCCACATGTGTTCGATGAGTGCCTACCCCCACATGTGTTCGATGAGTGCCTACCCCCACATGTGTTCAATGAGTGCCTACCCCCACATGTGTTCAATGAGTGCCTACCCCCACATGTGTTCAATGAGTGCCTACCCCCACATGTGTTCAATGAGTGCCTACCCCCACATGTGTTCAATGAGTGCCTACCCCCACATGTGTTCAATGAGTGCCTACCCCCACATGTGTTCAATGAGTGCCTACCCCCACATGTGTTCAATGAGTGCCTACCCCCACATGTGTTCAATGAGTGCCTACCCCCACATGTGTTCAATGAGTGCCTACCCCCACATGTGTTTAATGAGTGCCTACCCCCACATGTGTTCAATGAGTGCCTACCCCCACATGTGTTCAATGAGTGCCTACCCCCACATGTGTTCAATGAGTGCCTACCCCTACATGTGTTCAATGAGTGCCCACCCCCACATGTGTTCAATGAGTGCCTACCCCCACATGTGTTCAATGAGTGCCTACCCCCACATGTGTTCAATGAGTGCCTACCCCCACATGTGTTCAATGAGTGCCTACCCCCACATGTGTTCAATGAGTGCCTACCCCCACATGTGTTCAATGAGTGCCTACCCCCACATGTGTTCAATGAGTGCCTACCCCCACATGTGTTCAATGAGTGCCTACCCCCACATGTGTTTAATGAGTGCCTACCCCCACATGTGTTCAATGAGTGCCTACCCCCACATGTGTTCAATGAGTGCCTACCCCCACATGTGTTCAATGAGTGCCTACCCCCACATGTGTTCAATGAGTGCCTACCCCCACATGTGTTCAATGAGTGCCTACCCCCACATGTGTTCAATGAGTGCCTACCCCCACATGTGTTCAATGAGTGCCTACCCCCACATGTGTTCAATGAGTGCCTACCCCCACATGTGTTCAATGAGTGCCTACCCCCACATTTGTTCAATGAGTGCCTACCCCCACATGTGTTCAATGAGTGCCTACCCCCACATGTGTTCAATGAGTGCCTACCCCCACATGTGTTCAATGAGTGCCTACCCCCACATGTGTTCAATGAGTGCCTACCCCCACATGTGTTTAATGAGTGCCTACCCCCACATGTGTTCAATGAGTGCCTACCCCCACATGTGTTCAATGAGTGCCTACCCCCACATGTGTTCGATGAGTGCCTACCCCCACATGTGTTCGATGAGTGCCTACCCCCACATGTGTTCAATGAGTGCCTACCCCCACATGTGTTCAATGAGTGCCTACCCCCACATGTGTTCAATGAGTGCCTACCCCCACATGTGTTCAATGAGTGCCTACCCCCACATGTGTTTAATGAGTGCCTACCCCCACATGTGTTCAATGAGTGCCTACCCCCACATGTGTTCAATGAGTGCCTACCCCCACATGTGTTCAATGAGTGCCTACCCCCACATGTGTTCAATGAGCGCCTACCCCCACATGTGTTCAATGAGCGCCTACCCCCACATGTGTTCAATGAGTGCCTACCCCCACATGTGTTCAATGAGTGCCTACCCCCACATGTGTTCAATGAGTGCCTACCCCCACATGTGTTCAATGAGTGCCTACCCCTACATGTGTTCAATGAGTGCCTACCCCCACATGTGTTCAATGAGTGCCTACCCCCACATGTGTTCAATGAGTGCCTACCCCCACATGTGTTCTATGAGTGCCTACCCCCACATGTGTTCAATGAGTGCCTACCCCCACATGTGTTCAATGAGTGCCTACCCCCACATGTGTTCAATGAGTGCCTACCCCCACATGTGTTCAATGAGTGCCTACCCCCACATGTGTTCAATGAGTGCCTACCCCCACATGTGTTCAATGAGTGCCTACCCCCACATGTGTTCAATGAGTGCCTACCCCCACATGTGTTCAATGAGTGCCTACCCCCACATGTGTTCAATGAGTGCCTACCCCCACATGTGTTCAATGAGTGCCTACCCCCACATGTGTTCAATGAGTGCCTACCCCCACATGTGTTCAATGAGTGCCTACCCCCACATGTGTTCAATGAGTGCCTACCCCCACATGTGTTCAATGAGTGCCTACCCCCACATGTGTTCAATGAGTGCCTACCCCCACATGTGTTCAATGAGTGCCTACCCCCACATGTGTTCAATGAGTGCCTACCCCCACATGTGTTCAATGAGTGCCAACCCCCACATGTGTTCAATGAGTGCCTACCCCCACATGTGTTCAATGAGTGCCTACCCCCACATGCGTTCAATGAGTGCCTACCCCCACATGTGTTCAATGAGTGCCTACCCCCACATGTGTTCAATGAGTGCCTACCCCCACATGTGTTCAATGAGTGCCTACCCCCACATGTGTTCAATGAGTGCCTACTCCCACATGTGTTCAATGAGTGCCTACCCCCACATGTGTTCAATGAGTGCCTACCCCCACATGTGTTCAATGAGTGCCTACCCCCACATGTGTTCAATGAGTGCCTAACCCCACATGTGTTCAATGAGTGCCTACCCCCACATGTGTTCAATGAGTGCCTACCCCTACATGTGTTCAATGAGTGCCTACCCCCACATGTGTTCAATGAGTGCCTACCCCCACATGTGTTCAATGAGTGCCTACCCCCACATGTGTTCAATGAGTGCCTACCCCCACATGCGTTCAATGAGTGCCTACCCCCACATGTGTTCAATGAGTGCCTACCCCCACATGTGTTCAATGAGTGCCTACCCCCACATGTCTTCAATGAGTGCCCACCCCTACACGTTTTCAATGAGTGCCTACCCCCACACGTGTTCAATGAGTGCCTACCCCCACATGTGTTCAATGAGTGCCTACCCCCACATGTGTTCAATGAGTGCCTACCCCCACATGTGTTCAATGAGTGCCTACCCCCACATGTGTTCGATGAGTGCCTACCCCCACATGTGTTCAATGAGTGCCTACCCCCACATGCGTTCAATGAGTGCCTACCCCCACATGCGTTCAATGAGTGCCTACCCCCACATGTGTTCAATGAGTGCCTACCCCCACATGTGTTCAATGAGTGCCTACCCCCACATGTGTTCAATGAGTGCCTACCCCCACATGTGTTCAATGAGTGCCTACCCCCACATGTGTTCAATGAGTGCCTACCCCCACATGTGTTCAATGAGTGCCTACCCCCACATGTGTTCAATGAGTGCCTACCCCCACATGTGTTCAATGAGTGCCTACCCCCACATGTGTTCAATGAGTGCCTACCCCCACATGTGTTCAATGAGTGCCTACCCCCACATGTGTTCAATGAGTGCCTACCCCCACATGTGTTCAATGAGTGCCTACCCCCACATGTGTTCAATGAGTGCCTACCCCCACATGTGTTCAATGAGTGCCTACCCCCACATGTGTTCAATGAGTGCCTACCCCCACATGTGTTCAATGAGTGCCTACCCCCACATGTGTTCAATGAGTGCCTACCCCCACATGTGTTCGATGAGTGCCTACCCCCACATGTGTTCAATGAGTGCCTACCCCCACATGTGTTCAATGAGTGCCTACCCCCACATGCGTTCAATGAGTGCCTACCCCCACATGTGTTCAATGAGTGCCTACCCCCACATGTGTTCAATGAGTGCCTACCCCCACATGTGTTCAATGAGTGCCTACCCCCACATGTGTTCAATGAGTGCCTACCCCCACATGTGTTCAATGAGTGCCTACCCCCACATGTGTTCAATGAGTGCCTACCCCCACATGTGTTCAATGAGTGCCTACCCCCACATGTGTTCAATGAGTGCCTACCCCCACATGTGTTCAATGAGTGCCTACCCCCACATGTGTTCAATGAGTGCCTACCCCCACATGTGTTCAATGAGTGCCTACCCCCACATGTGTTCAATGAGTGCCTACCCCCACATGTGTTCAATGAGTGCCTACCCCCACATGTGTTCAATGAGTGCCTACCCCCACATGTGTTCAATGAGTGCCTACCCCCACATGTGTTCAACGAGTGCCTACCCCCACATGTGTTTAATGAGTGCCTACCCCCACATGTGTTCAATGAGTGCCTACCCCCACATGTGTTCAATGAGTGCCTACCCCCACATGTGTTCAATGAGTGCCTACCCCCACATGTGTTCAATGAGTGCCTACCCCCACATGCGTTCAATGAGTGCCTACCCCCACATGCGTTCAATGAGTGCCTACCCCCACATGTGTTCAATGAGTGCCTACCCCCACATGTGTTCAATGAGTGCCTACCCCCACATGTGTTCAATGAGTGCCTACCCCCACATGTGTTCAATGAGTGCCTACCCCCACATGTGTTCAATGAGTGCCTACCCCCACATGTGTTCAATGAGTGCCTACCCCCACATGTGTTCAATGAGTGCCCACCCCCACATGTGTTCAATGAGTGCCTACCCCCACATGTGTTCAATGAGTGCCTACCCCCACATGTGTTCAATGAGTGCCTACCCCCACATTTGTTCAATGAGTGCCTACCCCCACATGTGTTCAATGAGTGCCTACCCCCACATGTGTTCAATGAGTGCCTACCCCCACATGTGTTCAATGAGTGCCTACCCCCACATGTGTTCAATGAGTGCCTACCCCCACATGTGTTTAATGAGTGCCTACCCCCACATGTGTTCAATGAGTGCCTACCCCCACATGTGTTCAATGAGTGCCTACCCCCACATGTGTTCAATGAGTGCCTACCCCCACATGTGTTCAATGAGTGCCTACCCCCACATGTGTTTAATGAGTGCCTACCCCCACATGTGTTCAATGAGTGCCTACCCCCACATGTGTTCAATGAGTGCCTACCCCCACATGTGTTCAATGAGTGCCTACCCCCACATGTGTTCAATGAGTGCCTACCCCCACATGTGTTCAATGAGCGCCTACCCCCACATGTGTTCAATGAGTGCCTACCCCCACATGTGTTCAATGAGTGCCTACCCCCACATGTGTTCAATGAGTGCCTACCCCCACATGTGTTCAATGAGTGCCTACCACTACATGTGTTCAATGAGTGCCTACCCCCACATGTGTTCAATGAGTGCCTACCCCCACATGTGTTCAATGAGTGCCTACCCCCACATGTGTTCAATGAGTGCCTAACCCCACATGTGTTCAATGAGTGCCTACCCCCACATGTGTTCGATGAGTGCCTACCCCCACATGTGTTCAATGAGTGCCTACCCCCACATGTGTTCAATGAGTGCCTACCCCCACATGTGTTCAATGAGTGCCTACCCCCACATGTGTTCAATGAGTGCCTACCCCCACATGTGTTCAATGAGTGCCTACCCCCACATGTGTTCAATGAGTGCCTACCCCCACATGTGTTCAATGAGTGCCTACCCCCACATGTGTTCAATGAGTGCCTACCCCCACATGTGTTCAATGAGTGCCTACCCCCACATGTGTTCAATGAGTGCCTACCCCCACATGTGTTCAATGAGTGCCTACCCCCACATGTGTTCAATGAGTGCCTACCCCCACATGTGTTCAATGAGTGCCTACCCCCACATGCGTTCAATGAGTGCCTACCCCCACATGTGTTCAATGAGTGCCTACCCCCACATGTGTTCAATGAGTGCCTACCCCCACATGTGTTCAATGAGTGCCTACCCCCACATGTGTTCAATGAGTGCCTACCCCCACATGTGTTCAATGAGTGCCTACCCCCACATGTGTTCAATGAGTGCCTACCCCCACATGTGTTCAATGAGTGCCTACCCCCACATGTGTTCAATGAGTGCCTACCCCCACATGTGTTCAATGAGTGCCTACCCCCACATGTGTTCAATGAGTGCCTACCCCCACATGTGTTCAATGAGTGCCTACCCCCACATGTGTTCAATGAGTGCCTACCCCCACATGTGTTCAATGAGTGCCTACCCCCACATGTGTTCAATGAGTGCCTACCCCCACATGTGTTCAATGAGTGCCTACCCCCACATGTGTTCAATGAGTGCCTACCCCCACATGTGTTCAATGAGTGCCTACCCCCACATGTGTTCAATGAGTGCCTACCCCCACATGTGTTTAATGAGTGCCTACCCCCACATGTGTTCAATGAGTGCCTACCCCCACATGTGTTCAATGAGTGCCTACCCCCACATGTGTTCGATGAGTGCCTACCCCCACATGCGTTCAATGAGTGCCTACCCCCACATGTGTTCAATGAGTGCCTACCCCCACATGTGTTCAATGAGTGCCTACCCCCACATGTGTTCGATGAGTGCCTACCCCCACATGTGTTCAATGAGTGCCTACCCCCACATGTGTTCAATGAGTGCCTACCCCCACATGTGTTCAATGAGTGCCTACCCCCACATGTGTTCAATGAGTGCCTACCCCCACATGTGTTCAATGAGTGCCTACCCCCACATGTGTTCAATGAGTGCCTACCCCCACATGTGTTCAATGAGTGCCTACCCCCACATGTGTTCAATGAGTGCCTACCCCCACATGTGTTCAATGAGTGCCTACCCCCACATGTGTTCAATGAGTGCCTACCCCCACATGTGTTCAATGAGTGCCTACCCCCACATGTGTTCAATGAGTGCCTACCCCCACATGTGTTCGATGAGTGCCTACCCCCACATGTGTTCAATGAGTGCCTACCCCCACATGTGTTCAATGAGTGCCTACCCCCACATGTGTTCAATGAGTGCCTACCCCCACATGCGTTCAATGAGTGCCTACCCCCACATGTGTTCAATGAGTGCCTACCCCCACATGTGTTCAATGAGTGCCTACCCCCACATGTGTTCAATGAGTGCCTACCCCCACATGTGTTCAATGAGTGCCTACCCCCACATGTGTTCAATGAGTGCCTACCCCCACATGTGTTCAATGAGTGCCTACCCCCACATGTGTTCAATGAGTGCCTACCCCCACATGTGTTCAATGAGTGCCTACCCCCACATGTGTTCAATGAGTGCCTACCCCCACATGTGTTCAATGAGTGCCTACCCCCACATGTGTTCAATGAGTGCCTACCCCCACATGTGTTCAATGAGTGCCTACCCCCACATGTGTTCAATGAGTGCCTACCCCCACATGTGTTCAATGAGTGCCTACCCCCACATGCGTTCAATGAGTGCCTACCCCCACATGCGTTCAATGAGTGCCTACCCCCACATGTGTTCAATGAGTGCCTACCCCCACATGTGTTCAATGAGTGCCTACCCCCACATGTGTTCAATGAGTGCCTACCCCCACATGTGTTCAATGAGTGCCTACCCCCACATGTGTTCAATGAGTGCCTACCCCCACATGCGTTCAATGAGTGCCTACCCCCACATGCGTTCAATGAGTGCCTACCCCCACATGTGTTCAATGAGTGCCTACCCCCACATGTGTTCAATGAGTGCCTACCCCCACATGTGTTCAATGAGTGCCTACCCCCACATGTGTTCAATGAGTGCCTACCCCCACATGTGTTCGATGAGTGCCTACCCCCACATGTGTTCAATGAGTGCCTACCCCCACATGTGTTCGATGAGTGCCTACCCCCACATGTGTTCAATGAGTGCCTACCCCCACATGTGTTCAATGAGCGCCTACCCCCACATGTGTTCAATGAGTGCCTACCCCCACATGTGTTCAATGAGTGCCTACCCCCACATGTGTTCAATGAGTGCCTACCCCCACATGTGTTCAATGAGTGCCTACCCCCACATGCGTTCAATGAGTGCCTACCCCCACACGCGTTCAATGAGTGCCTACCCCCACATGTGTTCAATGAGTGCCTACCCCCACATGTGTTCAATGAGTGCCTACCCCCACATGTGTTCAATGAGTGCCTACCCCCACATGTGTTCAATGAGTGCCTACCCCCACATGTGTTCAATGAGTGCCTACCCCCACATGTGTTCAATGAGTGCCTACCCCCACATGTGTTCAATGAGTGCCTACCCCCACATGTGTTCAATGAGTGCCTACCCCCACATGTGTTCGATGAGTGCCTACCCCCACATGTGTTCAATGAGTGCCTACCCCCACATGTGTTCAATGAGTGCCTACCCCCACATGTGTTCAATGAGCGCCTACCCCCACATGTGTTCAATGAGTGCCTACCCCCACATGTGTTCAATGAGTGCCTACCCCCACATGTGTTCAATGAGTGCCTACCCCCACATGTGTTCAATGAGTGCCTACCCCCACATGTGTTCAATGAGTGCCTACCCCCACATGTGTTCAATGAGTGCCTACCCCCACATGTGTTTAATGAGTGCCTACCCCCACATGTGTTCAATGAGTGCCTACCCCCACATGTGTTCAATGAGTGCCTACCCCCACATGTGTTCAATGAGTGCCTACCCCCACATGTGTCCAATGAGTGCCTACCCCCACATGTGTTCGATGAGTGCCTACCCCCGCATGTGTTCAATGAGTGCCTACCCCCACATGTGTTCAATGAGTGCCTACCCCCACATGCGTTCAATGAGTGCCTACCCCCACATGTGTTCAATGAGTGCCTACCCCCACATGTGTTCAATGAGTGCCTACCCCCACATGTGTTCAATGAGTGCCTACCCCCACATGTGTTCAATGAGTGCCTACCCCCACATGTGTTCAATGAGTGCCTACCCCCACATGTGTTCAATGAGTGCCTACCCCCACATGTGTTCAATGAGTGCCTACCCCCACATGTGTTCAATGAGTGCCTACCCCCACATGTGTTCAATGAGTGCCTACCCCCACATGTGTTTAATGAGTGCCTACCCCCACATGTGTTCAATGAGTGCCTACCCCCACATGTGTTCAATGAGTGCCTACCCCCACATGTGTTCAATGAGTGCCTACCCCCACATGTGTTCAATGAGTGCCTACCCCCACATGCGTTCAATGAGTGCCTACCCCCACATGCGTTCAATGAGTGCCTACCCCCACATGTGTTCAATGAGTGCCTACCCCCACATGTGTTCAATGAGTGCCTACCCCCACATGTGTTCAATGAGTGCCTACCCCCACATGTGTTCAATGAGTGCCTACCCCCACATGTGTTCAATGAGTGCCTACCCCCACATGTGTTCAATGAGTGCCTACCCCCACATGTGTTCAATGAGTGCCTACCCCCACATGTGTTCAATGAGTGCCTACCCCCACATGTGTTCGATGAGTGCCTACCCCCACATGTGTTCAATGAGTGCCTACCCCCACATGTGTTCAATGAGTGCCTACCCCCACATGTGTTCAATGAGCGCCTACCCCCACATGTGTTCAATGAGTGCCTACCCCCACATGTGTTCAATGAGTGCCTACCCCCACATGTGTTCAATGAGTGCCTACCCCCACATGTGTTCAATGAGTGCCTACCCCCACATGTGTTCAATGAGTGCCTACCCCCACATGTGTTCAATGAGTGCCTACCCCCACATGTGTTTAATGAGTGCCTACCCCCACATGTGTTCAATGAGTGCCTACCCCCACATGTGTTCAATGAGTGCCTACCCCCACATGTGTTCAATGAGTGCCTACCCCCACATGTGTCCAATGAGTGCCTACCCCCACATGTGTTCGATGAGTGCCTACCCCCACATGTGTTCAATGAGTGCCTACCCCCACATGTGTTCAATGAGTGCCTACCCCCACATGCGTTCAATGAGTGCCTACCCCCACATGTGTTCAATGAGTGCCTACCCCCACATGTGTTCAATGAGTGCCTACCCCCACATGTGTTCAATGAGTGCCTACCCCCACATGTGTTCAATGAGTGCCTACCCCCACATGTGTTCAATGAGTGCCTACCCCCACATGTGTTCAATGAGTGCCTACCCCCACATGTGTTCAATGAGTGCCTATCCCCACATGTGTTTAATGAGTGCCTACCCCCACATGTGTTCAATGAGTGCCTACCCCCACATGTGTTCAATGAGTGCCTACCCCCACATGTGTTCAATGAGTGCCTACCCCCACATGTGTTCAATGAGTGCCTACCCCCACATGTGTTCAATGAGTGCCTACCCCCACATGTGTTCAATGAGTGCCTACCCCCACATGTGTTCAATGAGTGCCTACCCCCACATGCGTTCAATGAGTGCCTACCCCCACATGCGTTCAATGAGTGCCTACCCCCACATGTGTTCAATGAGTGCCTACCCCCACATGTGTGCAATGAGTGCCTACCCCCACATGTGTTCAATGAGTGCCTACCCCCACATGTGTTCAATGAGTGCCTACCCCCACATGTGTTCAATGAGTGCCTACCCCCAGGTGTGTTCAATGAGTGCCTACCCCCACATGTGTTCAATGAGTGCCTACCCCCACATGTGTTCAATGAGTGCCCACCCCTACATGTGTTCAATGAGTGCCTACCCCCACATGTGTTCAATGAGTGCCTACCCCCACATGTGTTCAATGAGTGCCTACCCCCACATGTGTTCAATGAGTGCCTACCCCCACATGTGTTCAATGAGTGCCTACCCCCACATGTGTTCAATGAGTGCCTACCCCCACATGTGTTCAATGAGTGCCTACCCCCACATGTGTTCAATGAGTGCCTACCCCCACATGTGTTCAATGAGTGCCTACCCCCACATGTGTTCAATGAGTGCCTACCCCCACATGTGTTCAATGAGTGCCTACCCCCACATGTGTTCAATGAGTGCCTACCCCCACATGTGTTCAATGAGTGCCTACCCCCACATGTGTTCAATGAGTGCCTACCCCCACATGTGTTCAATGAGTGCCTACCCCCACATGTGTTCAATGAGTGCCTACCCCCACATGTGTTCAATGAGTGCCTACCCCCACATGTGTTCAATGAGTGCCTACCCCCACATGTGTTCAATGAGTGCCTACCCCCACATGTGTTCAATGAGTGCCTACCCCCACATGTGTTCAATGAGTGCCTACCCCCACATGTGTTCAATGAGTGCCTACCCCCACATGTGTTCAATGAGTGCCTACCCCCACATGTGTTCAATGAGTGCCTACCCCCACATGTGTTCAATGAGTGCCTACCCCCACATGTGTTCAATGAGTGCCTACCCCCACATGTGTTCAATGAGTGCCTACCCCCACATGTGTTCAATGAGTGCCTACCCCCACATGTGTTCAATGAGTGCCTACCCCCACATGTGTTCAATGAGTGCCTACCCCCACATGTGTTCAATGAGTGCCTACCCCCACATGTGTTCAATGAGTGCCTACCCCCACATGTGTTCAATGAGTGCCTACCCCCACATGTGTTCAATGAGTGCCTACCCCCACATGTGTTCAATGAGTGCCTACCCCCACATGTGTTCAATGAGTGCCTACCCCCACATGTGTTCAATGAGTGCCTACCCCCACATGTGTTCAATGAGTGCCTACCCCCACATGTGTTCAATGAGTGCCTACCCCCACATGTGTTCAATGAGTGCCTACCCCCACATGTGTTCAATGAGTGCCTACCCCCACATGTGTTCAATGAGTGCCTACCCCCACATGTGTTCAATGAGTGCCTACCCCCACATGTGTTCAATGAGTGCCTACCCCCACATGTGTTCAATGAGTGCCTACCCCCACATGTGTTCAATGAGTGCCTACCCCCACATGTGTTCAATGAGTGCCTACCCCCACATGTGTTCAATGAGTGCCTACCCCCACATGTGTTCAATGAGTGCCTACCCCCACAT
>CAXIWF010000100.1:0-48450 GCA_964036045.1 Eutreptiella sp. 'Long Island Sound 2002' | reverse complement strand
GCCAACATATGAACAACATACCATGGTTCGACTCCCCATAGGCTTCTTGCTGTTTGCTGACCAGGTAAGTACACAAAACGCAAAAATGAGCAAAAATTGAGGTCAAAAACATGAAAATATGACCAAATACAAAGTTCTCATGATAATATATCTCTATGCTCACCCATGATATCCGCTCATGGTTCAATACACAAATGATTGGAACCATATGCGAACAATTCCCCCACTTGGATCCCCAATCGGGCGCATGGAGATACCTTCGCCACTAATATCTACATGCCCCATGAAAATTGGAGTGCACCCATGGATCTCATTATCAAACATACCATGAGCAATACATACGCGGTAGACGTGGTCTAGCGCTTTGAATTCCACAATTGGGACATGGGCAAAGCCCTTGTCACGTATGGCTCCCCATCTCTCCGGCCACACGAAGATATATAACATGGGCGTGAGCATATCAAACATATACCATATATACAACACATACCCTCAAAATATGGCTCCCACCATGATATGCCATGTCCCTCCATTGACATAACTTCACGTTAAAAATACGTAGGAACCCAAGGAAAGTTGCTATGCAACCCCAACACTCATGCGGCACACTCGAAAGTCGCATTAAAATATTCGGTCGCACGGTCCAAGAGTTATATATCACTTTATACCCTCTTGACCCTTATCCCTTGCTCTATCGGGCATGTGTACACACCAAAGGCGTTTGATGCTTCCTAAATTAAGTTGAGACCAAGGCATTTCTGACCCAACCTTCTTTATTCTCTTTCCTCACACTCGCTCGTAGATATGGCTCTTCAAAGTGGTCCCGCGATTCGCTTTTGTTTCCCTTATATCTCCAAGTCAAACGGGTGGCAAATATAAGGGAAACCTGATTCGGGCATAGGGAAAGGAGTATGACCACTCGAAGAAGTCCAAACCAAGTGCGGCGATGTCGAAGTCGAAAATCCGATTTCGACATCGCGAAAAATTCTGATTAAAATTTCGAGTGCTTATTTAGAGAATTGCGGAAGCAACGAACCCTTTGCTGATGAAATCTGACCCTTCAACGGAATATCCGCCAAAATATCTGGAAATAACAGTTAACCAATCGGTTAACGCAAAATCGCGAGCCAACTGACAGTCGCCGATACATTGACCATCAGAACGAAAGGCTGAAAAATTACGGAAACATTATGATAATAAAACCCTGTTGATTCCTGATATTCCGATATATAAATCTCCGCTGGCGGTGCCTCGGTTCTGAATATGGCCGCTCATAGCCGGAATGGCCAAACCTATCACACTATCACATCGGGTTAGATCAGGTGGATGGGAGAGTATGATATCAGCCAATGGCGGCTTGCCGGCACATAGATACACACCCCAAGTGACCCCAAGATGGCCACGGGGGTCCGAACCGGCTTCAGCCCCCTTCTCAGAGCGTTGTATCCGCTCGGAAACCAATGAAGAGAGGACGGGAGGACCCCAATGGGCTCCAACCCCCCCCTCCATGTCCCAAGGACACATGGAGGCCCCACACACGTCGTAGGCGTCCCCCATGCCCCAAGGGAGGGGTGAGGACACTGATAATCAGCGCCCTACGCCATATCCGGTCTCCTCTTGATCTACAACATGGACAAAGGGGATCAAAGATAGAAAAACGTCGTCGGTCGACCTAAATAAGTATAACACAATGCAATACATATGTGGAGATCGAGTGAAGGGGGTATATGGCCGATCAAGGCCGAAAAGTCCCCGGATGAACGCCCTCACTTGTCTCCCCATTCACAGAAACAAACAAAATGCCAAGGGGGATCCATTACGGTGCTGCTGCAGCCACCAAATGGACCAATACGTCCTTGACATCCAAAGAAATACCCTTTTTCTTTAGGTAGTCCATCCAGACCGTGGTGTACCTCGGCACAAAACTGCTTGGAGGTTCCCACGAGTCCCTGGATGCGGCGAATCCTTTCCAACGGACTTTATAAAGCCTACCCCCAGGCGTCCCCGGGTCCGGCTTGTCCGCCAGGATCTTCTCAGCGGTGAAGTCGTCGTCCTCACCCTCGTCGTCCGAGTCCGCATCGCCGGCCGTGAACTCGAAGGTGACGGGACGTCCGCTGGGGTCTGGTGCTCGAGGACGAAGCTGGGTATGGTCGCGGTCCAGGATCTTGTTATCCCCCACACGAACTGCATACACGTCCTGCCCGACCTTCCGCACGATTACCCCCGGCACATACCAAGATGCCTGCCGATGCCTGGACAGGACATCCTTGTGGTGCCGCTCCACCCACACGGTGTCTTGGAGAGCATACTTCTGGACTTTTCCCTGCTTGAAGTACTTGGCCCTCTTGTCATGCTCGTCCTGTAGTGCCTTACACACCTTGGCCGCCGTGTCGTCCGCCTCGGCCATCATAGCGTTCGCATCCCGGGCCACTTTGCCATGGTTCATCCACGGGAGAGTGCGTGACACTCGATCCCGTAGGAACAGGATGCGATGGGGCGACAGTCCAGTGGGTCCCGGAAGGTCATGGTACCCCTGGAGCACTCTCCACAGCGAATTATACCAGTTCCGACCTGGTTCGTCGATGTGCAGCTTGCGGAACTTCTCGAACATCTGCCGCCCGGCCACCTCAGCCCGGCCATTCGACCGGCTGTGGTACGCCACGGTCTTGGCGTGCCGAATACCCATGTGCTTGCACATCGTCTTGAACCACGTCCCCACAAACTGACTGCCCCGATCGCTGCAGATGACAGCTGGGACATCAAAAATCGTCAGCCAATGCCTGATCATGGCATTAGCAACGGTCTTGGCCTGCAGCCCCACTCCATGCTTGTCCTTCTTCTCCTTCTTCTTGGACTTCTTGCCAGGGACCGCCACGATATACCCACTGTGCCTATCCCCCGCTAGGATGACACAGTCGTAGGTCTTTCCTTCCACGGTGAACTCAGGCATGGCGAATACATCCATGGCTACGGACCGCATAGGGGCTTCCGGTATAGCCGTGTACACCGGGTTGCCCGCTGTGGAGTGGTTGGGGCTCTTCGTGGCCCGACACACGGCACAGTCGCTGCAGTACCTATCCAAGATGGCGTAGTACCCCGGAGGGAACTTGAAACGCCACTCCAGGTCCTGCTGCATCTTGTCTCGGCCAGGGTGCATGAGCTGGGCGTTGTGCCAATGGTCAATGAGCTCCTCCACTCGGTTCTCGGGCACCAGCAGCTTGTCCTTGAGGAACAACTTGTCGCCATCCTCGGTCAAGCCCTCGGGCCATTCGTCGTCCGACGGGGCGCTCACGGCATTCCAGTACTTGCTCCAGTGCTCGGATGCCGCGTAGTCATCCGACCAGTCCTCTGTGAGCACCGACCTGACTAGCTCTACAGGGGCCACCATCCATTGCTCGAGGGTTTCCTCCCGAATAGCTTGGACGCGGGCACCCCGGAACTTGGCCAGGTCCGTACGGTTCGCCATCACCACAAAGCACTTGACCCCCTCTTGCTCCATGGTCTTCTCCATCTCGATGATGCGCTTGGCCTCCTCGGTTTCCTCGGCGTCCCCATGGCTGGATATGTCCATCCAAGCCTTGCCCGCGGGGTAGGCCCATCGACTGAGGCAATCTGCCACAGTGTTGTCCTTCCCCGGGACATATACGACGCTGAGGTCGAACTTGGCGAACGTCTCGTGCCATCGAGCCCTCCTAGCCGCTGGTCCTGAGGGGGTGTCGACATGCTCCTTGTGCCAGCTCTGTAAGGACTGGTGGTCCGTGCAAACCACCACCGGTTGCAATCCGATGTGGCCAGACCACTTCCTGAGCGCACATACAATGGCGTACGTCTCCTTCTCCCTCGCGGTCCAGGTGCGGCGTTGGCCCTCGGCCAGGATCCGGCTCCAGAACGCCACGGGTACATGTGACCCGTCGTCTCGGATCTGCGCGAGGACTGCCCCCACAGCGTAGTCCGAGGCGTCCGTCCGTAGCACGAATCCCTTGTCCGGGTCCACCAGGAATAGCCCCAGTTGCCCCAGGAGTCGCTCCTTCAGGCGGCTGAACGCATCTTCGGCCTCAGGGGTCCAAGCAAGCTTCTTCTTGCTCCCCTTCCGGCCATCGACCTTGCCCACTTGCAGCATCTTGTGCAGCGGCCCCGACAGTTCTGCATACATCCGGACATAGGCCGAATAGTAGTTGCAGAACCCCATGAAGGATCGGAGTTCGCTGATGGTCTGGGGCTTCTCCCAGTGGTGCAGGGACGCCAGCTTCCCAGGCATGGGACGGCGTTGCCCGTGACCAACCACGTGACCCGCGAACTCCACTTCCTTCACGAAGAGTGAGGCTTTGGTGGGCTTGCACACCATGTTGTGCTTGTCCAACTCGCTGAGCACTCGGCGCAGATCCTTCTCATGCGCGTCGATGAGCTCGTCCTCAGTCATGTTCTCCGCGCCGGACCCGATGATGATATCATCCACGAAGGGATCGGCACAGTCCCGGACAGGACCGAGTAGGTCCTCCATCATGCGCTGGAAAGCGGCGTTGCCATTCTTGGCACCCATAGGCACCACTTTCCACTGCATGGGCCCCAGCGGCGTCGACATCGCTGTGCAGGGCCTGGAGTCCGGGTGTAGCGGCATCTGGTGGTAACCGTGTTTCAGGTCCAACACCGTGAAAATCCGCTTTTTCTGTTGTTTTTGGAGGATGGAGTCGATCAGAGGAAGCGAGTACGAGTCGTGCTCGGTCTGCTCGTTCAAACCTCTGTAATCAACCACCAACCTCCACTCGCCCTTCTCCTTCTTGGGCACGATGAAGGCTGGGCTGGCCCACTCACTGTCGGACGGTTCGATCCATCCCCGCTCAATGAACTCGGCCAACAGCTTCTTCATGGCCTCGGCCCGATCGCCCTGAAGTTGGTACTCCCGATGACGATAGATCTTGGGGTTCGGTTTCAGCTTGATCTTCGCTGTGCCAAACCTCCCACGATCTGGAGGGTTCTTGTTGGCGACGCCACTGAATAGCCGCGGATAGGCCTTGATCAACCTCTCCTTCAGCTCGGCGACCTTCGGGTTCTCCTGGGCCTCTTCAGCCGCTTGCTTCGGTATGGATACAACCGAGCGCACTGCGGTATAGGCCTCTTCCGGGTCCGAATCCGACTTCTCCTCGTCCGATATGCCGTCTTCATCGTCGTGGGGTGCACTTCCCACCGATAATCTTCGAAAATTTGCGGCCTCGGGCTGGTGACTGTCGCTATCGACACCCATTCTTGGAAAATCCCATGTTGGTGGGTCCGACCCAACCGGACCATCGTATTGGTCCGCGATGTGATCCATGACCCTCGCCACGAACTCATCCTTCTCGTACTTGCCGGTGACCAACATCTTGTCATCCCACCAATGCGGAGATGTGACCATGGCCCGACTCTTCTTGGCTGCCACACGGTCGTGCATCCCCATCCGCATGTAGTTGACGACGTCATCGATCTCGGCGTGGGACAGGACGTCAATGCCATCAATAGGCTGATCCGTCCCCTCCTTGGGCTCAAACATGACCTTCATGGGCACCGCCTCCACCCTACGGATGAATGCTTCATCACCCGTGGGCTGGGCTTGCGCCCCATCCACCAGGAAAGCCTTGGTACCCCACGCTTGACCCGGGGAGGGCATTGATGCACCCTGGGCGTCGATGAACAGCTCCTTCTCTGGCCCGAATGACATCTCGTTCAGGGTGATGGAGTCCAGCGTCGACTTGAGACCCTCCAGCGGACATGGAGTGGATCCTATGCCGGTTATGACCAGGATCCCCTTCGTTCTATCCGCGATGATCTTCTCCACCGTACGTCTGGTGTTGTCCAGGGAACCATGCCAATACATAGGTCCCCACTCCTTCAAACCCCAATGCCTGTGCCAGGCTGAGTCTCCTCGATGCCAATGCCTCCTACACTTCCGCAGAAGTGGGGCATCCCGGGAAGCAAAGACGTCCGTCTCGGGCGCTTCAGCTCCCAGCGTCTGGATCATCCTGTCGTACACCTGCGGCGCCATTCCATACTCCGTGAGCTGAACTCCGCGGTCTCCTCTGGACTTGGCACCCACAGCTTGCACCGCATTGGACGATCCGATCCTCTTCCTCAGCATTCCATTGGGATAATCCGCATGCATAATCCGTGGACAGCCATGTGAGGCATTCATCATCCTCCCGGACCAGCGTTGCGCGATGGGGAAGGGCTCCAATGGCGTTGGCCACCATGAAGTCATACCCCATGATCATATCCCAATCAGTGATGTGGGCCACATAGAAGTTCCCGGATAGAGTGCTTCTCTTCGCCTGATCAGGGCGGTTCAAGCGCTCATGCTCCCAGAATTCCATACTGATGGTGGCCTCATGGGTGCCTCCACCCATAATCTCTCCGTTGGCGACCTTCAGGCGGACTGGTCTCCGGCTGGGCTGCAGGAATTCCTCCTTGAACAACCCTCTCCGGACCAGGCTCACCTGGGCACCCGTATCCACCAACACATCCACCACCTTCTCCTCTCGTCCGCAGCGTACTCGCACTTTCAAGTGCAACTGCCGCTCGTCGCCATGAGGTGTATGGACGACTCTCACGGCATGCAACTCTAGCACGTCCGGGTGCATCAGGACTTCAAGGGTATGGTCACGGATGGTGTAGATCTTGGGTTGGTCCTGCCCGTCCACGGGGCTCTCCGTGGTCGCTCCTTCCTTCTTGCCATGTCCCGTACCCACATGTACTTCCCTTGGCAGGGCGCTCCAGGGGTTGGGAGTGGCGAAACTCAGTGGTTTTGGCTCTTCCAGAGCCTTCTTCGGCACCCGATGTGCCTTCGCTTTCTCTGGGATTCCACTGATTTTCGGAGGAGAGACCTCCGAGGTCCCACTCCCGTGGGGGCTCCTCTAGACTTGGCTTCCCGCAGCCCATTCCGGCTGCGATCCGCCAGGACTTTGTCCACCACGTTGCTGGGCTTTGAGTTCCTCCAGCGTCCTCAACATGTCCTCAGCAACCTCCCTGATCGACCTCACTCGTCGTTCTTGGCCCGGTCCACCACCATAGCCTCTTCCTCCGCCTTTTCCTTGGCCTTTGCCTTGGCCTTTTCCCCCGTCTCCGCCCTTCGCCTTCCAGTCGGAAATCCGCTGCTCCTTGGGCTTCTTCTCGGGGTGGGCTGCGAAGTAGGCCTTCTTGTCCGCCTCATACACCTTGCACTGACGGTGGTCGTGTGCATGGTTGTTTCCTTTGCCATAACAGACCCAGCACCCGTCGTGCTGAGACCTGTACTCCCGGAATGAGAGCGGTGGGTTCCCGATCCTCCTTGGCTCTTTGCCCTTCTTGGGTCCCACCTGACTCCATCTGGACCGATCCTGCCCATGGTTTTTCACGTTGTGCGCCACAAACGCGAAGAAATGGGCCTCCTCGTGATCCTCCCGGGACCAGTGGTCTTGGCCACTTCCACTGCCATCCTCCGCAGAGTTGACCGTGTCCTCCTGGATCTCCCGATGATGGCGGTCTTCTCGGTGTCCTCGTTGTCCATGACCATGTCGATCCTGCACGTGGGCCTCGTTCTTCGCATTGAGCTTCAACTCCACCGTGATGTACTTCACGATCTCGTCCAGGCTCATGAGCGCGAAGATGACCTGCATCTTCAGCGGCTCCCCGCGCCTCCACTCCACGTTGTTGAGGCGCAGCAACCTTTGCCCCATGGAGTCTCCAAACACCTCCACGTACACGGCGTTCTTCAGTCCCAACATCCGGTCGGGTTCGCCCAGGTTCCTCCTGAAGAACTCCATGATACCCGCATGGGTATCCTCCGCCGCCATGATCCTCACCGCCACCCGTCTCTTGGCGCGCTTCTTCTCCTCGTCCTCCACTCTCCTCTTCCAGCTGCCGGGGAGGACGTCCTTCAGCAAGTGGCGGATCTCACTGGCCTCGTTCCAGTCTTCCACCAACTTGAGGCATCTGCGGTACTTCCGCAGATACCGGTTCCACTCCCGGACCCGCAACTCACCGCGGTCCAGCGGCAGTGGAATGGACCACAGGTCCTCCAGCTTTTGGTTCGGAGCGTCCACCCGCTCCTCGTCCTCCAGCCACTGAAGGCAGGCCTGCTCCGTCCTGATCAGTCCTTCCCGGATCTGATCCCGCAGCTCCTCCTTCAGGTCTTGCGCCAGCCGGTGTGGGAATGTCCGACATACCCACTTATCCCGCGGCGCTCCCCGCATCTCGCCGACGACCTCCTCGGCGAAATCCTCCCAATCCAGGATGAAGTCATCCAGGTTGGAGGGGTTACCATCGTAGTAGGGGATTTTGATTCCCCTGAGGTCGTCAATCCTGATGGCGTCTCCGACGTCTCCAGCCACCACTCCACCGAGACGGATACCACCTGTGGCCGGGGGGTGTGAGTACACTCCCCGTACATCCCTCTCCTCCATGGAGTGCGGTCCAGTTGGGCCTGAACCCCTGGGGTTTGGAATGCGGGAAGGATTTGCCCCATCGGCCGTCCATATCCCCGTATTGGGATCCTTCGCCCACATGTTTCCGCTTGGATGGCCTCGACCATGTCCGTCGGCGCTTCCCATGGTTCGCCCCTGCCTGGTCTGGTTCTGGATCTCGATCTTCTCTTCCGCATAGACTGCCATATTCGTCGTGAGCGGTACATCCTGGGCGGCATGGGACATCTGCACCGTCAGGCTCCTCGGGTCCGTGGCCACGTGCCCTTCCCGCCTGGACCCAGCCGGTGCCGTGTGTTCCCCGAGCATTGTTGACTCGCTGAACAGGGGAACAAACGGCAGCGCACCCGGGTCAACACGCGGAGGCGCGTAGGGTGCCTCTGCAGGGCCGCCCATGGGTTTCTCCATGGCGCTCCTGAGGGTCTTAACCCGCTCCACCAGCTCTACCGCGGCCGGCTTTGCCGGGAGCTCCGGACCCGAGGCGAGGGGCTGTCGCTCCTCTAGCCTTCTCAGGCGTCCCGACATGTCCTCCACTAAGTGGAGGAGGCTGTCCACCACTTGCTGCTGCTTCTGCAGGGCCAGCTCCAGATTCTCCCGGTACCGGGCCTGATCCGCTCGCAGCTCCTCCATGTGGTTCTCCGCGGCCGACTGATCGTCCAGGATCCCCGCGACGTCCTCCTCTAGGGCATCCTTGGCGTTGTCCAGGCGGTCCAGATGATTCATGATGGCGTCCATCCCCATCTTCGGGTACTTGCCCATGAGGAAGGACACGTGCTCGCAGTGGCACGCAGCGTGCTTTCCGCCGGATTCAGCGCAACCCGCGGTTCCCGGCACCTCAGACTCATCGCCCATGGGCGTATCGCCTATGGCGTCCGTCTCTGGTCCCGTGTGCCGGGGCACAGGTGCCGTCCTGGCTGGCCTCTCCAAGCCCTCGGCGTCGTGCTGCAAGGCGGGCTCGGGGGCCGTATGCGCTCTGGCGATCGGCGCGGGCGTCTCCGGCTCCGAAGGTGGCTCGTGGGCTGTCCGATAGCCCTCGGAGTGTCCCTCGGATTCCCACAGCCTGACCGGGCTGGGGTCCGTGTCCATAGCCCCGGCGTCCCTTGCCGCGGACTTGGGTGACCCGCGCTTCCGGTAGCGCCGGGCCCATCCTCCACTGCTGCCTGAATGGCAGGCCTCATCAGAGTCCTCCGCGGCGGAGCGGAGGTTGCATGCCTTTCGGCAGCGACGCTCGCACATGGAGACCAGGTCCTCCATGTCACGTCCTCCTCTTCCCGAGTGTCGTTCTTCTCTTCGGGCTTCAACTTCCGGAGTTCGCCATGCTCTTGAACGTCTCGGTCCTTCTATGGCTCCAATCTCCGGCGTGGTCTCCACCGAGTCCACAATACGCACCCGGGGCGTACTTGGGCAGGGCTCATAAGGGCCCAAGTCCCCGGGTCGGCGGTTGGTAGGGGCAGCAGGTAAGCCTCTGCTACCATAAAGAAGGTCCCTACCAGGACCGGCCCCCGCTGTGCCCCTTCCGCCTGTAACCCCTGCTGATTTACTCCGGATCAACGATTGCATTCCTCAATTTCCAGGGTCCAAATCCAAAAATATAGAAAATAAAATCCTCCTTCAACCCTGAATGGCAACCAGATCCCACAAGTACAGCAATAACCCAATTCACAATCCAAATCAGGCTGCGGGCTTTCGTTCAGCACATCGATTGTCTCACGATGGCGGGCATGTACAAGAATTGCACCAAGGAAGAAAGCCCTGAAATTGGCATATGAACACAAATAAAGCAAAGTTGGGGAAAGAGGTAAACAGACACATTCACAACCATTAACCCCTCATTCCCTGGACTCAAGACCTTCCCTTGACTCACCAACATATTACCCTGAACCAGGTCAAATGAGATGGCTGAATGCCATATGTCAAAAGTCACTACATAAACCCCAAAAATGTGTTCACCCCCAAGCCTCTAAATCCTAGCCCAATAGGGGAGGTGGCGTGTCATGGCCTAGAGTGGCACTCAGGACCATGCCCTACCCTGACATAACCTTGGTTGGACTTGGAGTCGAATGGGCTTAGAGAAATGACTTATGAGTTTGAACTCATAACATGCCAAAAAACTGCCAATTCACACCATATTGGCCATATATCACATAAATGCTCAAAATTGAAGTTACTACTTATCCGAAGGCTCCAAGCATGCATGGAATCGAAGTCTACTATTCATGGAGGATAGAGACCAAAGGCCAATGCCCATGTACATCCCAATTTTACCCTCGAAACCCTTTCGGATATGGGCGCCACGCACTGCCCAAGTCAGCCCATGATCTTGAGACCAATTCTTGAAATCCTTCGTGCGCCAAGCCAAATGGAGTACGCGATCCGGCATATGGTGGTGTTCAACTCCAAAGCATATGCCAACATATGAACAACATACCATGGTTCGACTCTCCATAGGCTTCTTGCTGTTTGCTGACCAGGTAAGTACACAAAACGCAAAAATGAGCAAAAATTGAGGTCAAAAACATGAAAATATGACCAAATACAAAGTTGTCATGATAATATATCTCTATGCTCACCCATGATATCCGCTCATGGTTCAATACACAAATGATTGGAACCATATGCGAACAATTCCCCCACTTGGATCCCCAATCAGGCGCATGGAGATACCTTCGCCACTAATATCTACATGCCCCATGAAAATGGGAGTGCACCCATGGATCTCATTATCAAACATACCATGAGCAATACATACGCGGTAGACTTGGTCTAGCGCTTTGAATTCCACAATTGGGACATGGGCAAAGCCCTTGTCACGTATGGCTCCCCATCTCTCCGGCCACACGAAGATATATAACATGGGCGTGAGCATATCAAACATATACCATGTATACAACACATACCCTCAAAATATGGCTCCCACCATGATATGCCATGTCCCTCCATTGACATAACTTCACGTTAAAAATACGTAGGAACCCAAAGAAAGTTGCTATGCAACCCCAACACTCATGCAGCACACTCGAAAGTCGCATTAAAATATTCGGTCGCACGGTCCAAGAGTTATATATCACTTTATACCCTCTTGACCCTTATCCCTTGCTCTATCGGGCATGTGTACACACCAAAGGCGTTTGATGCTTCCTAAATTAAGTTGAGACCAAGGCAGTTCCGACCCAACCTTCCTTATTCTCTTTCCTCACACTCGCTCGTAGATATGGCTCTTCAAAGTGGTCCCACGATTCGCTTTTGTTTCCCTTATATCTCCAAGTCAAATGGGTGGCAAATATAAGGGAAACCTGATTCGGGCATAGGGAAAGGAGTATGACCACTCGAAGAAGTCCAAACCAAGTGCGGCGATGTCGAAGTCGAAAATCCGATTTCGACATCGCGAAAAATTCTGATTAAAATTTCGAGTGCTTATTTAGAGAATTGCGGAAGCAACGAACCCTTTGCTGATGAAATCTGACCCTTCAACGGAATATCCGCCAAAATATCTGGAAATAACAGTTAACCCATCGGTTAACGCAAAATCGCGAGCCAACTGACAGTCGCCGATACATTGACCATCAGAACGAAAGGCTGAAAAATTACGGAAACATTATGATAATAAAACCCTGTTGATTCCTGATATTCCGATATATAAATCTCCGCTGGCGGTGCCTCGGTTCTCAATATGGCCGCTCATAGCCGGAATGGCCAAACCTATCACACTATCACATCGGGTTAGATCAGGTGGATGGGAGAGTATGATATCAGCCAATGGCGGCTTGCCAGCACATAGATACACACCCCAAGTGACCCCAAGATGGCCACGGGGGTCCGAACCCGCTTCAATCAGCCCGCCGCGTGGTGTACGACGGGAGGCCGCTGAACGCAGCCGCCGGCGCTGTGATGAGGATGCATACATGGAAGGAGTACGGTGTGAACATCTAGGTTCAGCGTACATGGAGGAACCGCGGCGTAGCCACAGGGATTCCATGGAGGAGATGGACGTGGCAGCCGTGGGAGTCCGTGGGAGAGGCCGATGGGAACCTCGGTCGACCTCGCGGCCGGCGTTCATGGTCTCTAAGGCCGCGGATGCCGCCGTGTGGGAAGACTTGAAGGACATCAAGCCCCCCATGTACGACGGCAACCCCCCCAACCTGGACCGCTTCTTGGAGAAGCTGGATGATTGGGGGGTAACCGTTACTGAGGACATGCATCCCGCTGATGCGGAGAAGTATGTCTTCAGACGGTTCAGGTACCGCCTGCCGGAAGTGCTCGGAGAGCTATACTTCGTGGCGACCAAGGAGGGGAGAATCAAGACCCTCAAGGAAGCCAAGAAGTGGCTCAACGAGCAGGAGCGGGTGGACGCTCCGCAGGTGGCTGCCAAGCGGTGGAAGTCCATCAAGCTTCAGCATGATGGACGGGAGATTCGCCTACGGGACTGGCGAGACTTCCGAGGGCATTACACCCTCCTCCGCCGCAACGTGGAGGATTGGAACGAGGGTGACGAGCAGGCTCGCCTGCTCTCCATGCTGCCGGAAGCATGGATCAAGAGGGTCACCAAGGAGGAATCCAAGCGGGCCAAGTCCAACCACACGGTCAAGATGATGCTCCCCAAAGAGTATCATACGAACGTGGTGGCTTGGACGAGGAAGAACGTGGCCCGGGATGTCAAACGGCACTCCCTGCGGAACGCTCTCCTCATCACCGTCTCGGGCGATGGCGAGAAGACCGCGATGTGGCGCCTTGACGAGTGTGAGTTGAGCGGCCAGACCATCCGTCTGCAAGCCATCCCGGCGCGGATGAGCTGCGACGAGATCCTGGAGTGGGTTGGCGAGGAAGTACTCAAGGAGTACCGAAACCTCCACCACACCCGCGGGTTGAGGCCCGGCGACCGCGACGTCAACTACGTTGGCGAGGGACCTGGCGGGGAAGCTGCCATGGACCCAGCGGGAGCCGGCGGCGATGAGACTCTCGTCGACGATGACGACGACGATGAGCCCGCCGAAGTGGCCGTTTGTGCCCTTGTGGCCAAAAACCTGAGCGCGGGGAGCAAACCGGGAAACTGGAAGCCCCTGCAGCAGGGTTGGAGGAAGCAGGAGAAGAGGGACCCTCGCCGCATTGGCGACCCTCCGCTGTCCTTTGGGGAGTTCATCTGAGCGCACCCTCAGGGCTGTTTCGTGTGTTATGGGAGGAAGAAAGGCTTCAACCATGACCACCGAACATGCCCCACCCACAAGGCCGACACGGAGGCTTACAAGAAGGCGCACGGGTCGAAGAAGCGTGCGCCCGCGGGTATCCGGGAGGCCAAGGTGGAGGTGGACAGGGACGAGCTCTCCAAGCTGGTGTCGCAGGGGACCGAGTTGGCCAAGGAGATCCAGGAGATCAAGAGGAACTGGGTCCCCAGGTCGGACAACAAGAACAAGGAGAACAACCAGAATGACCAGAACAAGGACAAGGACAAGAAGGGTAAGAAAGGGGGAAGGAAGAAGGGCGTCAACGAGGTTGATGCGGAGGAGAACACCCCTACTTCCACAACCGACGCCCCCTAGCGGAGCCCCCGCAGCCAAGGGCCCCAGCTAGGGCGGTCGCGGGATGGTGACGTGGGAAGCGCCGAACCATCCCAGTCGGGAGTCGATAAGCACAAAGGGACTGCCGCGGGCGGAAGGCCCGGTCCGGCACCCAGTCGCGGAGGCGGGGTGAGGGCAAGTGAAGGCACGAACCCTTGCACCCGTCCGTCCTTCGCGACCAAGAATGTGTTTGATGTTCTTCAAGATCTTTCCGAGAGTATCGGAGGATCACCCGGACCGCAGCTGGATGCTGCAGATGGGCAGCCTGAGGCCATTGTCCACGACCTGCACCAGTCGCTTGTTGAGCTTCTGGAACGGCCGGAGGTCCTGAGTTTGCACGCCGTGCGCCGTGTTGGTCGCGAGCGGCAGTTGCATCTTAAGGTCCGTGCCCTATGCGGGGAAGTGGAAAAGGTTTTCGACGTGTTGGTCGACACGGGAGCTCAAGTCAGCTTGGTCAAGGCTGGCCTACTTCCACCAGAGTGTCTGACCGACAGTCGGAAACCTGTCAGGCTGAAGGTGGCGAACGGCCAGTACATGGTGGGAGGCACGAAGGAAGCGGCCATCGGGCTGCAGTTCGTGAACCATCGTGAGCTGAGCCGCCCAGACCTCGGCAAGGAAATCCTCCTGCACGGTCGCTTCTACGAGGCCGAGATGGACTGGGACATGATCGTTGGGTACGACTTCATGATGGAGACGGACTCCGGCGTTCTCCCGGCCCAGGCCTCCATGACCCTGTACCAGGACGACCAGCTCTCGTGGCTTTCGTCACCCGAGCACCATGTGGAATGCCAATGGATCCACCCCGAACGCAATCAGCTCGAAGTGGCCGCGCTGGACACTGAGCCGACTGGTCCTGCAAACCAGGAGTACGGCGTAATGCCGGAAGTGGCGAGCCGAGCTGTCGCGGACTTGGGAGCTTCGGATCTGGCCCCGGATGCGTTCTCTTCAGGTACCTCCGCCTATCTTCGGGTTTGTGAGAAGTACTGGAGCGCCCAGGACTCCGCGTGGAAGAAGCACTGGGGTCCGCATCAGGGATTGATGTGGATCCATTGCCCCCGTTGGGACATTCCAAGAGCGATAGCGAAGAATCACCAGGACCGCTCCAAGGCAGTGCTGGTTGTTCCTATGGGATGCACCGAGGAGGAAAGTACCCGACATTGGGTAGCCTCATTGACCAACATGACCTCAAACAAGGTCGTCCTACCGGCTGGAGGGAGTGTCTATCAGGACGCTAAGGGACAGCCCATGCCACCCCAGAGATGGCCAACGGAATTCCACTATGTGGATGGGGGCCTTGATCAGGCTGACACCACGGACTTCGTGTGTGTCAACCGCATCGTAGCGGAGCCTTGGAGGCAATGCTTTGCGGTTCCCCCTGTTGACATCGGAGAATCGGAAGACCCCCTCACTGAAGAGGAGTTGGATCTGGTTCAGGGGTATATGGATCAGCCCTTTCACGACTGGGGAAACCAGCGTGAGGGCAAAGGCCAGGACAAAGCCTGGTGGGAAGTGGACTCGATCGTCTCTGGATCCTATGATGGGAATACCTTCGTTCAGAGGGTGCTGGATCACATGTCCAGCCAGGACGAGCCGCCCGGCGGTAACCCACCCACCTACGGCGATCCATTCCGAGGCAAGACCAGAGATGGCCCTTTGGGCCACCTGGGAAGACCACCTGAGCCGAAGACGAGCGGAGTAGCTACCCCTCAAGTAAGCTCCGTGGTTCAAGTGCCCGGAAAAGCCAAGGCGGAGTCCGACGATTGCCCCAAGATTCAGGCATTGAGGGCCAGGCTGAAGCAGAAGTATGGGGATACCTTCTTCAGCGGAAAGCCTGTGTTTCCCCCACCGGTGCGTGGACCGTATGGCGAGGCCAAGATACGACTGAAGCAGGACCCCCGTGTGTATCGGCATCGGGAGTTTGCCCTGAGGGGCGAGAGGAAAGAGGCCATGGAGAAGATCCTCCGTGACTTCATCCAGAGAGGCTGGCTCGAGCCGTGACACTCCGAATGGGCCTCTCCGTGCTTCGTCGTCCCCAAGAAGGTTGCCGGTGAGTGGCGGCTCGTGGTGGACTACCGCGGCCTAAACGCCCAAACGCAGCACGACAGCTATACGCTGCCCCTCATTGAGGACATGCTGCAAAAGCAACACCGGCGGAGGATCTTCAGGGTGATTGACCTGAAACATGGTTATCATCAGATGCCTCTCGCCGAGGAGTCCCGTGCCTGCACAGCCATGAGCACCCCACTTGGACCTCTCCAGTGGAAGGTGATGCCCATGGGCGTTACCAACGGCAATGCGGCTTTTCAGCGGATGCTGGAGAACCTGCTTGAGCCGGTGCGTGACTGTGCGGACCCTTTCGTGGACGACGTGATCATCGCGTCCGGGGACCCCAGTATGAGCTACGAGGAGCTCCTGGAGGCACATGAGAGGGACGTCACTCGAGTGCTGGACCTTGTGGTTCGGCACAAACTCACGGGCAGCAGTGACAAGGCCACCGTTGCGGTAAGCGAGGTGGTCTTTGCTCGCCACGTAGTTGGGAACGGGCAGCGAAAGCCCATACCTGGCAAGGTGGCTGCGATTGAGCACTGGGAAAAGCCCAAGACGGTCTCTGAGCTACGGGCGTATCTGGGGTTCTGCAATTACTACTCGGGGTATATCAAAATGTATGCCGAGTATGCAGCCCCCATGAGGACCATGCTCAAGGGCAACCGAGAGGAGACCAAGAAGGGGTCCAAGAAGGCTCTGGTCTGGGATGCTGATTCCGACCGTGCCTTTGAGGGGATGAAGCAGGCGCTGCTATCCACAGTGGGTCTGCACCTCGTGGATCCCGACCGAGGGTTCGTCCTACGCACCGACGCTTCCGACTACGCCGTTTGCGCTGTGTTGGAGCAAGTGCTTGACGATGGGAGGCACGTGCCCGTGGCCTTCTGGAGCCGAGTCCTGGCGGAAGGCCAGAGACGGACGTGGACGCCCCGAGAAAAGGAGGCGTATGCCATCGTCATGGCTCTCAGGAAATGGGCTGGGTACATAGCCCTCCATCCCGTCACCGTCTGCACCGACCATCAGAGTCTGCAGTCGTGGCACAAGGAGCACGTGGACACCCCCTCAGGTCCCGCCTCCCGACGGGCAAGATGGCATGAGACCTTGGCCAAGTTCGACCTTACGGTTGTGTATATTCCTGGAAAGGATAACACCGTGGCGGACTGTCTCAGCAGGTGGGCCTATCCCGCCAGCAAGGGCATGACGGATATCTCTGCCCATGGCGATGAGGCTGAGACCGCTGAAGCCGAGAAGATCATCGAAATGGAGCGCCTAATGGAGGAGGAGGGTGTTAAATGCTTCGTCGTCATGGCTGCGGATGCCCCCGTCGCGTCGAGGGTGAGCAGAGCGGTCAGAGTACTCGCCCCTGAGGGAGCTGAGTCCGACAAGCACCTCCTCCCGGAGTCTTGCCTCCAGGACGACTGGACCGACGATTACACCAAGTCTGAGGCCTTTGCGGCCGAGTATAGGGCTGTGACCGACCCTGACGACGGGCAGAAGTGGCCAAAGGGGCTGACTGAGGAAGATGGCAAGCTCTACCGGAATGGTAAGCTGCTAGTACCGGAGTCCCGGGTGCTCGAGCTCTGTGAAGCTTGGCACCACCACATGCTGCACCCTGGGGTCAAGAAGCAAGCTCTTGACATGCAGCGTCGGTTCGAGATCGACCACATCGTTCTCTACACCGCCATCAAGAAGGTCAGGAAGGGTTGTTCGGTCTGTCAGGCCTGCAATCCCGATAACCGGAACGTCAAGGGGGAAGCCCAATGGACCCCGGTTCCTGACCAGCCCATGGAGAGCGTGGCCATGGACGTCTTCTTCATGCCCGAAGTGCACATCGGCAAGGAGACCTTTGACTGTGTGGTTCTCTGTGTGGACCGCCACAGCGGCTACGTTGTAGCCGTTCCGGCACGCAAAAAGGGGTTGCTTGCCAAGGAAGTGGCAGTCATGATGATTCGTCATTGGCTGACCGTCTTTGACATCCCCCGCACCATTTGCAGTGACCGAGGGCCCCAGTTTACTAGTGGCTGGTTCAGGGCCATGTGTTCCCTCATGGGAATACGTCATGCCAAGAGCGTCGCCCATCTCAGCGGGTCTAACGGCCGTGCTGAAGTGGCTGGATGGCAGCTGTTCGAGAAGCTGCGCAAGATTCACATCACCAATCCACGGCGGAACTGGTTTGAGGAGATGTGGCCCGCTCTGAAGGCCCATCATGACACCCCCACACCGGGTGGTTTGTCCCTTCACCAGATTCTGTTCGGCAGGGATCCCCTGGGTCGGGGACTTCCCTTGTCTGGTGATGGCATGGCCATGGATGCCAAGGAGTTCTTCGCGCGGCAAGAGCAAACGGCGCGGGACATCCGCCAGCAGCTCGAGAAGGAGCATGCTGAGCGTCAGAAGTCCGCCCCGAGCTCGACAGCGCAGAGGTTCAGGCTGGGAGACCCGGTGTGGGTGATCAGACCCCGCCCTATGGGCACCCACCGCACCAAGACCTGGTTCACACCCGGAGAGGTGGTCCGCAGGATTGGTGAGGACACCTACCGCATCAAGGTGGGTCACGGACAGTTCCGGGAGCGCCACGAGAGTCAACTCCGTGTGCGGGAACCCGACCTCCGTGGCCAACATGTGTCCCTGAGCTATGCCGCACATGAGGCTGATTCGGACGACGACTATGCTGAGCAGGACGACTATACAGTCGAGAAAATCCTGCCTCAGCGTCCGAAAGCCTCGGCACCCGGAGGTCTGGAGTTCAAGGTTCGTTGGCGAGGCTATGGGCCGTCCCACGATACCTGGGAACCCGTCTCCTTGTTCGTGCCGCGGGTCAATACTCCCTTCATGGAGTACATCCGCAAGCACAAGACCAAGATCCATGTCTCGGACTTGGCAGCACTCACCCGGGCGATTGCAGCCAAGGGTGCCTGATCAGCGCCCTGAGCTCTCCCCTGATGCATTCTGAGCGCCTGTCAGGTCGACGGATCGTCCCTTACTTACTTGCTCTCTTCCATCTTTCGGTGACCTGCCATCAGAGTGGCCATATACCCCCCCCTGCTGAATCCAGAGGAGGATGGCCCCTCTCTTCTTCTTTTCGTCACTCCTCCCCTGCTGAATCCTTGGGAAACCAGGTAGGGCGACTGACCTTCATATTTCTGAGCTCTTGGGGCCTTGAAGCCCATACGACGTTGCGCAACGGATGCCGCTGTCATCGGCATTGCGATTTTTTTGGTGTGTGGTCTGGTTCCATGGCACTTGCGGAATCCAGACCAGTCGACGTGTGTCAGCTGACTATATGTGGCCTGAACTCAGGCGTTTTCCTGTCCACCCTCCTGCATACGCCTTATCCTGACCGTGGCGTGGTTTGGCGCTCTGTCCAGAGTGTGTTTACACGCCTATTTACCCCGCTTATTGCTTGTCTTTCTGAGTGTCTTTTTTTTTTCGGACGCCAGATTGTGTCATGGCCGAGGCAAGGATCACAGAATACTTTTGAAGCATTTGGGGGGAGGGCAACCTCCAAGCTTCCCTTGGCATGCACGACCTCAAACCCCCAAACCCATGAAATCCAAGACTTCCTCTCGAATTCAGGATTGTCCAAAGTATTCTGTGATCCTTGCCTCGGCCATGACACAATCTGGCGTCCTGGGCAAGAGATGATGGTATATGTAGACAATAATAAACATGTAGACAAGTAATATGTACATGTAACAGTTCTATACTATAAAATAGCATAAAAAGGAAGACGAAATGAAGGCGACGGCGTCGCCGCCATCAGAAAATCTGACAGCTACGAGGCGTCACCATCAGGATCTCCACTGAGATCCTGCCCAAACTGGGCCAAACAGTGGTTTTTGGGCGAAAAACAATGAAATATAGTGATTTTTGAGTCAAAAACACTCATTTCGCGTGTCCCCCCCCAACGCGTCGCGTAGCCGACACGACGCGTTTCTGTGCCAATTCAACCTACATATGAAAAGGCCCACTGTTGGGCCACACCATGGGCATCCGGGCGATTCCTGGGATCGCCTCAGGAATTTTTGAAAAATGCGTGAACGTGACTCTTCACGCAAAATTGGACCTTCGCGGAACGCCGCGAAAAAGGTCACGTTATATTTCCTTATTTCGAAAAACGATAAATCTATAATGAAATAGATTAAAATCTCCAGAAATCGTGAAATAAAACTACGATCTGGAGCTGCGTTGCGCAGGCGACGACTGTCGTCGCCAGCCCAAAAAAGACGAAAAAGGACGATTTCTGGGGTATTCTACAGAAATTGCACAGAAATCAGGATGCCGTAACATCAACAGGAAAATTCCTGATCCGGCCTGGCGAAGAGCGCCACAGGCTGGGCAGCGGGTATGGGTGAAGCACCCCATACCGCTTCATGAAGCATTTGGGGGGAGGGCAACCTCCAAGCTTCCCTTGGCATGCACGACCTCAAACCCCCAAACCCATGAAATCCAAGACTTCCTCTCGAATTCAGGATTGTCCAAAGTATTCTGTGATCCTTGCCTCGGCCATGACACAATCTGGCGTCCTGGGCAAGAGATGATGGTATATGTAGACAATAATAAACATGTAGACAAGTAGTATGTACATGTAACAATTCTATACTATAAAATAGCATAAAAAGGAAGACGAAATGAAGGCGACGGCGTCGCCGCCATCAGAAAATCTGACAGCTACGAGGCGTCGCCATCAGGATCTCCACCGAGATCCTGCCCAAACTGGGCCAAACAGTGGTTTCCCGGCGAAAAACAATGAAATATAGTGATTTTTGAGTCAAAAACACTCATTTCGCGTGTCTCCCCCCAACGCGTCGCGTAGCCGACACGACGCGTTTCTGTGCCAATTCAACCTACATATGAAAAGGCCCACTGTTGAGCCACACCATGGGCGTCTGGGCAATTCCTGGGATCGCCCCAGGAATTTTTGAAAAATGCGTGAACGTGACTCTTCACGCAAAATTGGACCTTCGCGGAACGCCGCGAAAAAGGTCACGTTATATTTCCTTATTTCTAAAAACGATAAATCTATACTAAAATAGATTAAAATCTCCAGAAATCGTGAAATAAAACTACGATCTGGAGCTGCGTTGCGCAGGCGACGACTGTCGTCGCCAGCCCAAGAAAGACGAAAAAGGACGATTTCTGGGGTATTTTACAGAAATCCCACAGAAATCAGGATGCCGTAACATCAACAGGAAAATTCCTGATCCGGCCTGGCGAAGAGCGCCACAGGCTGGGCAGCGGGTATGGGTGAAGCACCCCATACCGCTTCACTCCCCTCCTTAGAAGCCTTGCCTATATCCAAAGGAAGGCAAGGCCAAGGAGGCGCTCTGACCCCTGCACTGCCCTGGTTTCAAAACTGCTTCAGCAGAACAGTGGGGGGGGGGCTTCGTGAGTAATATACACGCCACATACATGTATTTTTTTTTTGATCTTGATGTATTCATAGGGCAATTGCCCCCCAGGCGACCACACTGGTCCCTGGCACTCCCTGTGGCCTGTAGTTACATGAACAGAGGCGTTGCAGGTCCTTCCGACCTGACTGATGGCGCTTAGGCGCACATATTGGCCCTTTTTCTCCACGGGCATGGAAACATAATAATTCAATAAATTCGAAAAAAATTATTTAGGGTCAAACCCAAGGCAACGACTTCCTCGCGCCTGAATTTAGGGCCATTTCCTGCCCAAGGCGACGAATTCCTCGTGCCTGTTTAGGGTCGATTCCCAACCCAGGGCGACGAATTAACGCGCCTGATTTGGGGGATTTAGGGTCATTTCCTACCCAAGGCGCCCCATCCCTATTTAGGGTGAAACCTCCGAAGGGTCAACCAACCCAAGGCGACGAATTAACGCGCCTGCTTGTGCGGTTCGGTACCTGGCGTCGTCGTCGCTGTGGTCGTCGCCCAGTGATGATGATAGACTTGGGGGCTCCATAGAGTCCATGGGGAAGCCATGGTCTTATCCATCGTCGGAGTCAAGGAATTCCTCCTTCATCATGTTGATGCCCTGGACCTTAGCTCCTGCAGTTTCCCAGCAATCAGCGATCTGCGATCAGCGTACTCCTGCAGTCTGGGCGTCGTCGCCGTCCGCAGGCCGTCACACCGCCTTGGTGGCCTTGGCGTCGGGTTAACGGGTCCTTTGGATGCCGAACAATCGCCGCCAGGACCTGGGACTTAATACTTGATACTATACTTGCAGTTACTGATAGCTACAGCACCGTACCTGTTTTACTGTAGATTTGGGCACCCTAACCTGCGAATCAGCCTGAATGAGGATGTGACACCCCCCCCTTCAGGGATGGTCCTGGGTACCCGCTGCCATGCGTGGGTGTTATCGAGCCCCCCCCAGGGTTTGCTCTAAGGAGGGGGGTGAAGCGGTACCCAGAACCCCATGGCTAGGTTAGGGCATACAACCGGTCTCCGGTCCACTAACCCCATGTACGGAAGGGAAGACCGGTCTCCGGTCCACTAACCCCATGTACGGAAGGCGCCCGTTGACGCCCGGTGCGAGCCCGGCGGGAGCGTGTTCCGTGCCGTAAAGCCCCGCATCGGCAACCGATGCACCGCCAGCGGATATTTATATATCAGAATATCAGGAATCAACAGGGTTTTATTTTCATATTGTTTCCCTCAATTTTTACGCTTCCGTTCTGATACTCACTGTTTTGGCAGCTGGCGGTTAGCTCGCGACTTTAGCGTAACTGCCCGTTTAACTGTTATATACAGATATTTTAGCGCAAATCGTGACGAAGACTCTAAAGTCTTCAGGAATTGCATTGATGCATCCGCAATTTTCACATCTTACACTCGCAACCTTAATCCGAATTTTTCAGGATGTCGAAATCGGATTTTCGACTTCGACATCCCCGCACTTGATTTGACCTCTTTCGAGTGGACCTACGTGCTTCCCTATGCACGAATCAACTTTCCTTTTATCTTGCCCTCCATTTGTCTTAGAGATATGGGCAAAACAAAGTTGATTCGTGAGGCCACTTGTGAGGGTCATATCTCGTGCCGCTTGCGAGGAATGACAATAAGGAAACGTGGGATGTATTCACAATACTCCCGACGTAATTTAGGAAGCTTTATATGCCTTGCGTCTCCAGACGTGCGCGCTAGTGTAATGGATCATGGTCAAGAGGGTAGAGTTTGCGTTATAACTCTTTGGCCATGATATTGCGTGCGTTAAGATAACTTTCGAGTGTAGCGCGCGAGTGTTGGTGTTGCATAGGAACTCTTCTTGAGTTCCTATGAGCGATTGACACAAAGTTATGCCCTTGGAGGGGCATGACATATCGTGGGGGGAGCTACCTTTTTGGGCAATATGGAGTATGTGCCTTGTGTTGTGTTGCGTGCCCATTTGGCGGGTCCATCGCTCCAAGCCAAACCTGCCAATGGACCTCATATTGTGCAAGCCCCTTCTCCATACTCTCTACAATCAATTGCAAGCCTAACCTTCGTGAAGGGAAGCTTGTGTGGCGATCCCGAAGCGATGCGTTGGGAGCAAGGTGTGTATTTTGCAATTTTCCATAATGTCATGTGCCCACTTGGGAAGTAGCGCTCGTGACCCTTCAAAGCGCCCCAAGTGGAGCACATATGTGGAATCGAAGGTCATTGGTGTCAAGTCATTATGTTTAGAAGGATTAGTTGATTGCACGATCCAAGCCGAAGATATTATAATATAATTGTGCACCTTTCAAGGCACATTTGTGTATCTTTGTGCCAATTTTGCCGTTTTTGGCCCGTCATGATGTCAAGTGGCGACCGTGTTTTTCAACGTTGCGCTCAATTGACATCATGACCCAAGTATGTTTTGGGGGTACATACTTCGGTGCCCAACATATCTTGGACCCGGCGAATAACTCCTCTTGGGCTTGGCATACCGTGGCCGCCATGTTGGCGATTCGGGACCATCCCAAATCACGGGCTCACTTGGCGACCCTGCCATTCCCGAGACCGGAGGAGTTGGGCGACGCCCAAAAGATATGTTGGACACACATGACTTGATACCAATCCTATGGCACACTCCGGTCCAAGTCGGGCATGTGCCTCATTTGCCCTAACCATGAGTGTGCGCAGTTTCGGCCATTTTGAGCAATTTCCCACTTTTTCTGCCCGCCGTGCACTATGTTGAGCCCACCCGTGCACGCCGGACGCATGGACCAATGGACCATATATGACATGGGTGTTATGCATATTGGTCCGCATGGTTCACACACCACGTGGGCGAAGCGGAGCAACCTTCGTTAAGGTGCTAGCCCAAAGTGAGTGTGGGCAATTTTGCCATTTTGGCATTTGTGGACCCAATTGGGATGGTCACCACGCCAGGTGGCATGGATATCTCTGGGAGCCAAGGGCATGGGAGTCTGTGTTGGACTCCCGGTGGATAGCATATGGAATGGCAGATCCGATCTTCAAGCCGGCGTGCAGATATACTATTGGGAGCACCCCGAATTTTGGCTCATTTCGAGCAGCCAAAATGACCCCCTTTTGGGACCCCAATTTCAACCCCCCGTGTGGTCAATTGGCAGCCCCATATCTCTATGCCCAGAGGGGAGCCCGGACCTAATTTCAAGTTGTACACTCAGATATGAGTCCTAGGTCCTGCCTCCTAACCTGTGAGCCAATGGCCTTGCCCTGGCCGGGCGAGCCACGCGTGGGAATGACACCAATTTTGGTGATTTTGGCATCATGACCCCACTTGACGAATCCGTGTTGCCCTGATGCCGGGACCTCAGAGGGAACCAGATTGGGTGAGGGCTCCAGGGAGTTCGTACTCGAAGGGCATAGGGTCAGTTGCCTCGTCCCTACCTCTGGCGGGTCCAGACGAGGGGTCAAATTGGGAGATTTTGGAGCTATTATCAGTTTGGGCTGAAACAGCCCATTTTCAGCTACCGACTCCTAGGGGATAATGGCGGAGCCATATCTCTAGCTCAGAGGGGAGTTGAAACCTGCCGTTAAGGGAGCATAGGGAGTTACTGTCGGTTGCCCATAGTGCCCCTTCGTTCTCAGGAACTCGCCTGTGGCTGGGCGGGACACCCCCCCCTATTGGCAGGGTTTCAGGGTCCGGACTGAGCAGGGCATGGGTTGTGTTTGAGCCCCCGCCCCCACCAGCCACTGAGAGGGTCGGACCTGGGATTGGGATACGAGTTAGGACTGAGTGTCTATTGTCCTGTGATGCCCTTACCCCAGTCCAGTCTTAGGCCCATGTGTACATATCCTGATGTGTTGCTGTACATACTTTTGTTCCCTTGTTGCAGAGTAGCAAGGATCCTGAAACGCTTTGTCACATGACACGAGCGTATTGATGCCCTTGTGAGCGTAGTGCTTTGCCTGCCTGCTCACCTGTGCGTGTCACCGCAGCGTCCCGTGGCCGGCCCCCCACGGGAACGCGTCAATAGTAAAAAAACAGCTTTTCTGATATTCCTGACTAATTGCATTCGGCCGATAGCCCGAAAAAGGATTTTTGAGATTCCCTCGTTTTTGAATCCTCCGTTCTCAGGTGTAAACACGGAGAAATTGCGTGTCATTGTTTTCACACAAATGCCGCCCTTGAGGTGCAAAACAGGGTGCAGTTTGCGTGGCCTAACGCCATGGATATCTGTCGTAGCCCTTTCCACCCCGGTATGAGGACTGTGCCTATCTATAGTCTAGGCAACACTTCTGAGGCTCAAATGAAGAGCTATGGCCTGGCCCGACTGGCGGCATTGGCCATTACACACCCCTCACCCCTTGCAGGTGGATCAGGTTAATCAGGTGGACCTGGTAGAGGAACGAAGGTTTTCCCACATCGAACCTTCGAATCCAAACCCCTGAGTTGGCTCGCAAAAATCTTCCTGAGTGGGCTGAGGAGCTCTCCGAATTTTTACTCCTCACAGGTCAGCAGCATGCTGACGTCAAGACAAAGTGCACAGTTATCAAGAAGTAGTGCAAAACAAAATTTCTCCCGCTGCAGGTGAAGAATGCTGTTGAGAAGAGCTTCAACTGGGGCAATTTCCTGAAGAGACTGGAACAGATATGTCCAGTCTACGAGGCGGATCTGAGTGTCGGTACTGAAATCAAGGAGTTGCCTTCACTCCTCGAATTCCCCCAGGGTGCCCGTATCTCAGAGTTTGTAGCCCGGCTGGAAGAGCTCATGGGGCGTATGAACTCCACATCCTATGGCCCTACTGAGCCTCACCTTTGGCCTGTAGGGAAGATCCCTCCAACACTTGAGAGAACTGCAGGGAGACGTGCGATAGGAAAGCCCGCACGCACTCCTATGATGATCTGCTCGATCTTCTGATCGAACCGGCCATGGAGAGGGACAACGACTCTCACATGGACAAGTACTTGCCAAGCATCTGCAAAGGGAGAATCCTGGAGGCAGGTCGCATCAGACCCGCTCTAACCCGGGCAATGTCCATGCTGGATAGTTGAAAGACATGCAGGAGACCCCCCCCTCCGTATGGCAAAGGGGCCCCTCATCTTTTCTACGGTCCTCCTACGGACGAAATAAGAAAACGTCCCTGCCACGTCTTTCTTGGGGTACTTGATTGAGGCCAAGCCCCCCCTAATCCTTGAGAAGTGAATGAAGCCTAACACTTAATCATTTGAATCATTCTTTTTGAGGCTTTAAGTACACTTTTCAAATTAACTAGGGAATGACCCTAGCCTCCCATGAAGTTCACCCCTACAACTCAAGTGAGCGGAGGTGTGTTGCTTCATGGAGGTAATACCGAAGAAAAATAGGTATGTAATGCCTTGGGCCTTGTTGGTTCAGCCTAGTGGTCTCTCACCTCAGGACCCCTGTAGTCCATTGTTTTTCCTACTTATTGTCGGCCTACTTTTTAAGTGAATCTGAATTCAGTTCCTAGGTCATAATGGCCAAGCCATATCCCGTGTCTGGCCCACCCTACATGCCCCAGATTCCTACCCTACTCCATTGTATGTCAAAGGGTGCACATGAGGTGCTTGGGACTATCTTCCTGGCCAGACGTATGTCAGGTTTCACTATAAAATCATTTGTTTTGTCCATATGTGATTGAAACTTTGTATTCAATCATGCATTGTCTTCCTGCAGCCCTTCTGTGATACATTGCATTTCAAAACTATTCATTGATTCGATCATTATCCTTTTCATGCTCTACATGCTGCTGTGGTCCTGTTTTCCAACTACAAAACCTGCAGGATTTCATCAAAGCCTTTAGGGCACTAATTGCGGATATTCTTTCTGACAACCAAGGTAGACCTTGCAAGTCGCCTGATGATGATCGGCAAAGCTGATGCTTGCTGCAAGTTCAGCACAAGCAGAAAGCCAAGCATGGTCAAGGGGTGAAACATCAAGACCACTTCTGCTGCACGATTATGTGCAGATGTCGCGGCAAACGTCGGCATTAGAAGAATGAATGCCACATAGCATGCCGCGAATCCGAAAAACACGAGAAAGCGGAAGAAGAACGCCGGAATAACGGTGGAAAGAGTAACCCCAATGGGGGAGGCTGCAACCCTGGGTGTTCCACTAGTAAGGGAAATCCTGGTGGAGGACGAAGGTCCTCAGCCCCTCCCACTGGTGGAAGGGGACCCCCTAACCCTGCCCCCAAGGGTGAGCAGCAGGGTGAAAGGAGAACTGCAACAGACAACAGCGCGTCGCCCAAGAACACGAGCGATATGCGCGCCATACACTCCCCTACAAAGCCATACGCGACCTCAACAATGCCATGACCGATACAGGCCTCCGCACCATCACCACAGTCCGGCAGGAAGACGGCCCCCTCACCAACGACCCGGCCACAGTGCTCGGGGCCACCCAAGAAAGCTTCCTCCACGGGCACAGCCCCGCCCAGGAGACACTAGACACAGACACCCAAAACAAAATAGAACACCTCCCCCAAGTCTTCAACCACGCCCAGAGGAGGCAACTGGAGAAGCGTGCCTTCCACGAGGTCCGGAAGGCCATCCACAGTCGCCGGCAACACAGAACGCCCGGCTACAATGGCCTCCGTAAGGAGCATGCTTCCACCTCCCCGCCCACCTCCTTGGCCTCCTGGCCCAACGCCTGTGGGACATCGTCAGGGGGCAGACCCCCCTACCACCGGACTTGGCCAACGTGGTCCGCCCCCTCTACAAAAAGGGGTACTGGGCCAACCCGGGCAACTGGCGCTTCATAGTGTGTGCAGTCAGGGAGGTCAAGATCGTCTGCACCATCTCCCTGCGAGACATCCGCCCTCACCTGGACCCCGACATACCCGCTAGCCTCTGGGGAGCTACCCCAGGCCGGTCCCTACACGAGGCCATCTTCCTCCAGGATGCCGTCACCAACATGGACCCAGTAGACCTCATCATCGCCTCCCTCGACGTCAAGGGAGCCTTCCGGAACACCCCCTGGCTCCTCTTGGAAGCGCTCTGGAAACGTGTGGTCCTCCCCTTCTACAACTTCACCTCCAATTACATCCGCCCCCGCAAGTACACAGTCTGCACCGAAGCGGGCCTCACCCCCTTCCTAGAGCCGGGCAGCGGGGTCCCCCAGGGAAGAGCAGAAGGGCCCTTTCTGTACCTTCTTGTGACACTGCCCCTGGCCCTCACCATTGAGCTGGACTGCCCGGCCTAAGCACCCTACCACCTCCCCTCCCTGTTGGTGGGTTTTGCGGACGACACCAACCTCACAGTCACACACACCCCGCACGAACCCGACACACCAGACAACGGACCCACGGTCACACAGCAAGCCGACGACTTACTCGAAGTGACCATCTCCTACCTCTCCCACAACAGCCTCATCGTCCACCCTACCAAGTCGCTGGCCATGATCAAAGGGGCTGCCACGGCCGCCACCCTGGGACCACAAGGGCCCCCCATGATCATCGTGGAGGCCACCACCAACTTCGGAGTGATCCAGACCGGCGACGCCGACGATACCACCCTCCCCCCCGAATTGCAGTCGCACCTCGCCCGGCTCCCAGGATATTCGTCCTCAGCATTCACCGACCCTCCGGACAGCACAGCCAGCTCATAAGACAGGTCCAGATTACGAGTCATCTCCTCCGACGACAAGGACATTTGGCGCCCATCATCCGAAAAAATGACGTCAGGCACCGTCTCTCCATCAATACACGAGTGGGGGGGGCCAGAAACCTCGTCACGCAGTGCCCAGGAGCGCAGAACCCTGGGGATTAAGTACCCCCCAACCCCCATGGAATCACCCTGGATCCCTCCCTGCAACAAGTAGTAAGGAGGGGAGAGGCCAAAGGGGGTCTGAAGGGTGACCAGCGTGGAGGAAAAGAACCAGTCCACCCACCGGCCAATGTGCTCTAGTGCTGGATCGGATAAGAGGAGGCTAGCCAGGGCATGCCGAATCACATTGCAAAAGGCGTTCGATTCATCCCAATCAGTCACCCAGATCCCATCCGGACTTTTGATGGCCCAGAAGGCGATAAAATAACGGAGAAAAATGCCCAGCAAATGCGGCGTGAATTGCTTCCTATAGGCATACGCCCACGGTGGCATAAAGCCACTCACCTCCGCACGAGAGAGGAGTTTGGTAGAAACCAGGGTAGACTCCCGTCGACGGAGAACAGGGCCGATCACTATGGGCCTGCTGTTGCGGAGGAGCCATGTGGGGACTTTTTTGAGCAGACAGATATGGATAGCAGTTTGCAGGAAATGAGAGAAATGACCCTCTCGCAGCTTCTTGAGCCAACACACCAGGGCTTGGTGGCCACAAGAGCTCAGCGCCTGCAGCAGGCTTTCACACATCTCGTCGAGTGCCGTAGCCTCAGAGCCTGACTTCTGAAGCACCCAGAACCACTCCTCCAGTGTGACACAGGGCACCGGGGATGAATCCCCTATAATTCGTACAGCCAGCCTTCGTCCCTGACCACTGAAGAAGTTCAAAAAGAAGTCATGAACGCTCAGGGAGTCCCGGACCAAGTGCCTGGCACGAACTCTGTCTGCCGCCTCCCTTATGCGGTGCACCCCACAGTGGAGTGACCGCAGACCGTAGGTTTCTCGGGCCTGCGAGCGTGCCTCCTCTATGAATTCTGCTGGCCGGGAGGGAAAATATTTCCCGTCCGGGCTGACGGAAGTCACGACTTGAAAACCTTTCTTTTTCTTTTTGTAAATCCTGGAGGTTACCGCGTCCACAGACGTAGACTTGACAGACTGCGAGTCAAGGCCCAACCCCACACGGCACGCCCTATCGCGAAGCATCTGCTTCCACTTGGAAAGCTGGACCCCAGCACACTAGTCCCCAAGCAGAGAGCGATACTCCAAGTCCCGGAGCCTTTGAGACTCCTCGCACTGCACCCGGCCTACATACCGCGGAACAAACTGCGGTGCCAGCTTAAAGAACCGGGAAAAACAAGAGTCGACACTGTCCCCCATCACGGTGCAGTACCAAAGCATCAAAGACAAATGAGACCCTAGACGAGCCACAGACAGCTCCGACGCTTTGCGGAAGTTCAGTCGCTTGCCTGCCCCATTCTTCATGTATGAAAACTCTGGGGGCAGCGAAAAAACACAGCACAGCGCACCGTGTCCACACACACCAGGATACACAGCCTTGGATGCCAGAGACAGGGGGGAATTGGCAGAAAGCAATATATAGTCGATCTCTGTCTTGGCCACCTTGCCATTCCCAACTGGGTGCAGGTTCGTTGGCTCACCAGCAGGGTAGGGTATGTACAGAAAAGACCAGCAGCTCCCTGGGCGCAAACACTTCGATACCGCTCTGCCAGATCCCAGCTGGATAGTTTCATTGAAGTTCCCCCCAACAAGGATGACGTCCATGTCTCCACGCTTCACTGCTGCCACCCGTCTCTGAATAGCTTCCCATACCGCAGGGGATTGCCGAGGTCGGCGATAGATATTCACCGCCACAAGCCTATGTCCCGAGTCCCTCAGAACAACAAGAACCTGCAGGTCCTCAATACACTCCAATTGTACCTTCTGCCTGGACGGGGAGCGGGGATCTGTCACAGGAAGAAGCGCCACAGCAACCAGAATGGCTAGGCCGGCTCCACGTTCTGACACGTGGTCATAGAACAACCTGTAAGGGTATGAGTCGAATTCGCTCACATCCAGGCCTTCCCATAACTCCTGAAGGAAGAGCCCATCGGCTCCCAGATCGGAGGCTATGGACATGATGTCATGCACTTTGGAGGCAGCCCCCCCACAGTTCAGCGTAATGACACAAAGTTCAGCCAGCATGTCGTTGAGCAAGGGCCGCATTTCAGTGAGCTCCCCTTGGTTGTAGAGCAGAGGTGAGGAGGAAGCCAGTTCTGGATCTACATCTAAAGGGACGGGAGAGGGGTCCGGCTGACGAGGGATGGCTACAGGGACACAGTCAGCGAGACGACGCTCAGAGACGGGAACCACTCCCTCGAGAAGAACCGGACCTCTAAAACAATAAGATACTGCAGCAAGGCTGCGGGTGACAGACTCATGCTCAAGCCGGGGACACATGTGGCCGCGACCAGCAACTCCTGCTGCTGTCAGCGTGGGAAGGGAGATGCATATGCCTGTGACCAGGCGAGTACGATGGCAGTGCCTACATTGGGCGCCCGAAAAAATGGGACAGGACATACATAGCTGCAATGCCTCGTCACCGGTCATAAATCTACTCAGAGGGAGATGGGAGAGGGGGGGGGGCTGAGAGATGAGAGCTGGGTACCCGGAGAGGGGAAGAGATGATCCAGACACAAACCCTACCTCCCACGAGCAGTGGAGGAGAGCACGCAGCACCAGTTTTTAGCCGAGCCGAGGCGGGCACCACTTGCTGTGCCCACAGAAAAGTGACATGCAGGGCTAAAGACAGGGCGTGAACAGCGATGCCCTGTAGCAGGGACGGGCGCAGGCGCAACAACCTGCCCAAACGGCTGTAGACTGCAAGAGGCAGCACCTGTGACTCAGGTACAAAAACTTTCTGAAAAGACGTAGCCTCACAGTCAGCACACAGGCTGGGCTTCACATGAAAGAAGGCACCACAAGAGGTGCATGCTGCACTGCACAAGGTCTGTGCCGCTGCGGCAGCCCGCTGACCTTCAATGTCCGGGATGCCCATTGGCGGAACAAGACTAGACGCCGCTCGTGCTCTGTGTAGAACATCGGAGGGGCAGACTGTTGCTCCGCGGCAGGAGGAGGCGCGCATGGCCGCCATCGAAATAGTGGTCGTCAGCAGCGGCATCGTAGATGCAGACGGGAGGGCCAGTGGGAGTCACAGATAGCCAGGGCCTCGGGCACCACGCATGGACTCATGAAAGGATGCTGAGGCCTCCGCTTCTTCCCAAGAGGGGGGCACTGAGCCACGAGGATACTCACGTTCAGATCCATACTGTGGAACGTACTCATCTGTGTCACGTTCGCGGGAATCAGGCTCTCCACGGGGTGTAGACATGGAGCGACGATCGCTGCGGGCTGGGCTGGGAGAGCCACGCGGGCCCGGGCTGCGTGCACCATTGCCGGACCTTCTCGAGTGCAGCTGATGCTGCTGCGAGGGCGGCAAATAGCCGGGATCAAGGCTGGGCGACCGGCTGTGGGAGAAATGCACATCTCGTGGGAGAGGGAGGCCTGGCGGTGAGGGCGACCTCCCTCTGGCACGCTTGTTATCCTGGCGGGCTGCGTCACCCCCAGGGGAGCCGCGCTTTCGCATGGAGGGGCTGGCAAGCGACTCGGCCCAGGCTTTGGAGATGCACAACGAGGGAGTGGGCCATGGACGGACATGCGATCTGTCAGGGTGATGCTCTGCCAGGGTCGCCACAATTCCAGGCCCCATGTGTACTTGTACCACAGACAGACCGCCTTTGGCTCGCAGCCACGCCTCAGACGGAGCTTGCACAGAGCAAAAGCGAACTTGAACTCCCCTGTGGAGCAACCCTTCAGGGCGTAGGGGACCTTGAACTGCTGTCCTCAGAAAGGCCGAAGCAGCAGCCACAAAGGCGGGCCACGGAAGACCATCAACATGTGAAGGCAGGGTCATCCTCAGAGGTACTAGAGGACCAGGGTGACCCGCTGCTGCAGGGAGTGGGTCATGCGCGTTGACAGCATCTTGCTGAGGTGTCGCACCGGAGCGATGGACACCCATTTGTTGAAGAATGGCAGCACCCAATCTGGGGAAGACAGGCGCTTGCAGCGGGCTTGCACGATGCTGAGAAGGGCCTTCAGTGCTGGGACACTGTTGACCTGTGAGATGAACGCAGAAAGTGCAAGGGCGAGAGACGGGAAGTCAGTGATGGTCTCAAGCTGGAAGGATGGTAGCCCATCAGTTTCAATCCCCAGCACATCCATGGCTACTTGGCATGCCAGAGCACGCCACTTGGTAGTATGATCAGTCCCCTCACGAACAGCAGTCAGCACGTCGCGAAGATACTGACCCTTGACTGTGTCGGTGACTGAAAGGATGTCAGAGTCCTGCAGGTATCGGGACCAAGCCAGAAGAGCACATTTAATGCGCGGAAGGTCACCCCCGGTGGGCCAAGCAAAACTGGTGATGCACGTCGACAGTTCGTCCCCCGCCGTAAGCCTCAGAAGTTGCTGCCCCAGTCGATGAGTGACTGGGTACGGTGAAAGCAGAGTATTGAGATGCTCTACCGATTTTTTTACATACTCCGCAGGTATGTCTCGTACGACTTCCGAGACTTTGACCACCAGCTGGGGCATAGTGAGGCGGGCAGCCTCTTCGGACGGTAGGGCATCCTCAGGCCGTTTGAGAGGGTCTCTCTCCTTGTCCCCCGAGGAGAGCTGGGCAGTGGGCTGCTGGGCATGATCACTGTCTGCAGCGGAGCCAGACCCTGACCCTGGTTGTGCTGCATCCCTAGGGATAATCCCTGAACTACACGGCCACATGTCGCGAATGGCTCTCTCCAGAATTTTCTCCGAGGGTCCATCAGTGGGAGCCCACGTGGGTGTCGCCGACGGCTGCCACGCCAGCTTCTTTTTACTAGCCTTCGCTGCCCACTGCACTAGCCCCATGCGGAACCAAAATGTTGATAACACGACCTTGCCTTTGGTGATGGGGGACACGTCTCCGTTGATCAAGTCAATGAAATGCCTAGGGTCCTCCGTCACCAGGGTGCGAACCGCGTCGGCTACCTCTCGTACAGGGATGAGACTGATGCATTCTGCATGCAGAATGGAGAGAGTATCGTTGTCTGCCTGGGAGAGATGCTCGCGGACCAGTGCCATAGCCTCCTTCCAGGTCAACCAAGAATACAGTGGGAGGTCTCTCTTCAGAAATGCACGGTCAGTTTCTTTCAGTTTATCAACCAGCACATTCCACAGCAGGCTGAAGGACTTGATGCAGGTGGTGGTGAGCAGGACCCCAGACACCTCCTGCTTCGCCAGGGTGGTGACTACCAATTTCAGAACCCCCTTGACATCCTCTATTCTTGACACAGTGAGGACATCAGTCGGCAGTACTGTCTTGGCTAGAAGTGCCATAGCAGACGCAGACATTTGCTGAGGGGTAAACGCCCTGGGTGAATGGCAAGGGAGAGACAAATAGAATGCAGGCAGGCACGACCTGTGGATCATCAATTGCTGCTGCGAACACGAAGAGGAGCAAGCAACACTCTGTCGCTCACCACAAGCTCGAGAGACGAACGCAAAGCAGTCACTTATGCTGCACTGGAGAAATGAGAGGACAGTGCAAGGAAGGGTGTGCGCAGGAGATAAGGGTTGCCCACAACACATGCCCACGCTGGGTACTCCACCAGACGGGCACGCCCACGAACACCAACACCCGCATCTGGAACCATCTGCAGCTTTTCCTCCCTTCGCCACACCGCGCCATCCTCACCAACCACGCCTGACAGGAAGAATGGCCCCTGGCAGTCCTCTGTGGGGACCTCCACCATCGCCCAACAGGCAGTATCGACACCATCGACCTCGTCGGCTCCTGAATCACAGTGGTATACGTCACCCTCCCCCTAATAAGGGTCCTCCACCGCAGCAGGGCACACCACATGCCTTTTCTACAGCTCCCAACGTGGCCTCAGTATCGGCTCTTCCACCAATACCTCACACAAACGGCACGAGCTGTTTAAATTCTCAGACCAGCTGTGAATTACCCCAACTACCAACTTTTACCCCTCGACTCCTTTCTTCGTAAGGGAAGGATGACCTTGTCCTAGTCAACCTTGGATCAAAACCACGACACTGCAATGCAACAAGCGCAAGAAGACCACACTGGATTCTGAATCCAAGTATCAACAATAATATAGATAAGAAATAGATATCCCCTGAAAGGAAGAGAAGAACAATGGACAAATATGAACACAAGACCTCATACCTGACCTACATGCAAATGGGCAGTTTCCGCTGTCCATTGGGTATGGGGACATAGAGTCGGGTAGTGCCCTCAAAACACACAAATTCAGCAAATTCTATTTTACAATAACACGTCCTAATGGACTGCACACAAGGTCCCACATCGTAAGCAAGGGAGCAATGGGCACTCAGGACATAGGACTGAAACATCCAACAATAGTGCATCCATGGGGGTGTCCATAAGGGTGCACTAAAGACCTCACAAATTGCAAAAAAATGGCCAAATGGCGGTGATTCCAATGGGTACTCCGGGCAGGCAAGGCGGGACCCATGGCTCATGGGATAGGAGGAGGGACCTAAGACGCATATCTAAGTGTAAGACCTCGAATTAGGTCCGGGCTCCTCTTGGGCGTAAAGATATGGAGCCCCCAATCGACCACACGGGGGGCTGAAATTGGGGTACCAAAAAGGGGTGTTTTGGCATACCCAAAAATGAGCCAAAATTGACAGTATCCCAAAGGGTATTCCTCCATGATGGCTTGGAGACGGGACTCAACGTTCGCTGCGGGACCCAATGGGAGTCTAATGTGGGCCCACACGTACTTGGGTCCCAAGGATCTCCATGGGCCAGGAGAACAGTTCGCATGGGCTGCATTTGGGTGCCCGGGGGGACGGGCCTAGGTTTACGGGGCTGTGCACGGTTGGCGTGTGCGGGTCACTGGGCGGGGTGGGTGTATCCTGGTGCGTGGGGCTCTTTTTGGCGGGTGTGTGCCGGTTGCGGGGTGTGGGGGACGGGGAATCATGCATCGTGGGGCGCTCTTTGGCGGGCGCGTGTGCGTTTTTGGGTGGGGGGGGATCCTTGTTGCGGGGCCCCGGGCCGTGCGCGCTGGGCGAGTGTGGGCCACTGGGTGGGGATAGGGAAGGGAGCGGCAGGGGGTGTGGAGCGTGGTTTGCTTGTGGTGTGTCGGCGCTCGTGTTTGCTATTGATGGTGTGTGGTCTCATGTAGGTCCCGAGGTTGGGAGGTGGAGTTTGCTGTCTACCGCGGAGTTGAGTTTGGCACCCTCCTCAACAACAGCAAAGTAATGGGCTCGTAGTATTTTAGTCTTCCAGCTTAGTCCATAGCAAAAAAAGGGACTATGAAACACAGTCATTATTTACACTCATGTTCACTCTTTACCTCTCTTTCACTCTCACCATACATATATGCCTTATGTAGTAAAATACACCTAGTTAGGACTTACCTAGGAAGCACCACGTGCTCCCTGGTGTCGCCGCCAGGCGCCTCTCCTCTATCTATCTCTCTTCTCTCCTCTTGTGTTTGGGGCTTCGCTTAGGCCTAGGTATACTCTTGGGATCCCGCAATACATGAAACATGCTTGGGACCCACCAAATAGGCATTAAAATACATGTAGAAGTAGGGACAACCATGGAAAAGGGTTGTAGAGTATATAGAGGTCCCTTAGGGGCCTTAGACTCCTTCGAAGGTAGTATGTGTGGTATCACTCACAAAATGAGTCGATCATGCATGACATGCATGACAATCCATGATGTCAAAAATGTGATCATCCAAATTCAAAGAGTTATGAAAAATGAATAGTATAACCTTCTTAGGAACCCATAAGAGTGGGGTTGTGGTTGTGTTAGTTCTGAGCGAAAGTGAAGTTTTGGGTTGGAATGTGAAAAACACATGCTAGGGCGCCAGCATGTCATGACACATGATGCATGACACATTACACATGATGCATGATGAATGATGATGATGATGAAGGATGATGATTGATCTGAATCTGCTCTGAGTTCAAATAAAGTACACTCTGAGTTCAAAATATATACTCCATGGGGCTCAATCTCACTCCCCCCCCGACTGAAGCCCTGGAATTCAGGAGTAAATACTCAGAAAAATAGGCTGAAAAATGATATTGTGGCCATAATCATATGCAGCCCTGTGAAATCTCTTAGCATTTACTATTCAGTCCAGAACTGGACCACCTTCAATACCAAGTATGATCACTGCACCTCAGTACCACAGTAAAGAATGAGTGAATGACTTCGGAAAGCATACATGTGAGTTACCTTTCTTACTATACCACTCTTACCACAGCACAACTGGTGTTTAGTTTGGAGCTAAAAATGCAAATACCAGAAGTTCCAGAAAGATTGTGCTCAAAGTGATATATAAAGCATGGACAAGGCGTAGGAATCCTTAGGGAAGCCTTACATAACAAATGCAGATACCGATTTTTGAAATGAATTTGGAATCAGCAATGAATAACGCTTGAAAAAAACTTCAAAATGAACCGTAGCTGAGCTTCTAACTCGCCAGAAATCAAAACTTGAAAAAAAATTGGACACCTGAAAAGCGCAAAGTGTAGTGCTGGGAGTTTGGCGACTCCCGTAACAGCGCGCGTCCGCCGTGCGGGACAGGGGGCGAAGCCTCCAAAGTCCAAAAACTTTTGAACTTTTGTAAAAAAGCGCTTCTGAAGCTGCAAAAACCACAGTTTTGTAAAACAAAGAATTTGGAAAACAACGAGCAGCGAAAAACGCGATTTTATAAAGTGAGGCTTACAGACAGGCAAAAACTTTTGCGCGGGGAGGGTGCACAGTACAGCCATAGGGTAACTGTACGTTTTGCGCGCATCAATTCACCACTGTGCGTTTAATTGGCGAGTTTGAACATCAGCCACACATAGCACAACAGAAATGAAACATACGGGTTGGTTAGAGCTTGCACAACACGCGTAGCGTGTTTTTACCTTGCTTTGCCGTCTTTTGCACGCTCTTGGTGCCTCGCAAGGTTTGGCTTGGGCTGGCATTCAGGCAGGATTCAGGAGGGAAACAGGCCGTCACGCATGCAAAATAGCAGCGTACGCCACGTCGTGCACACGTAAAAACTCCGAATCCAAGTAGGATAGAGGGTAAAACTTTCATAAGCGAAACATTCAAGGTTTGGGAGGTAGGGAGAACCTTCCTTGCTCGCTCTGCAGGACAGCTTGCATGCACAGCGGAGGCGCCGCTATATGCGTCACTGTCCCTGTTGTGGTGGTTTGCTGGTGTTATGGCTGAATGCTTCGTGGCTCTTTCAGTGCATGCATCTGCTCACGTGCAGGCACCCAAAACACTCATATGTTTCACCGTGCCGCTCACACATACAGCGTGTGTTAGAGAGTGTAGGACCGTGGGAACTCAAACTAACCAATGAAACTCTGGGGTGAGATTCCCGACTTGCAAGTTGCGCGGTTTGAGTTCTCCGAGTGTGGGAGGTGTGTGGAGTGGAGAGTGGGATGTGGGTTGGAGGCGTTAGCAAGGGGCGCTCCTGCAAAGGGCTACTCCTTTGTAGAGCGTTGGGTTCAGCGTGTGGGAGACTGGGAAGGCAGGGGATTGGAAGGGGCAAGGGCGTTCGCGTTGGTCAGCGTACGCTGGCCCTTGTTCCCACTCCCATTCTGATTCCTGAACGGTTTTTTACTGGTCTCCCCGTGTGTGACCCTCTCTCTTTTTCTTTTGGGTAGCCCCAAGGTAGAGACCCTGAAGTAGATTCACACACATGCTCGCCCTGCACCGCACAAATCCACGCACAGCACTGCACACACATACTCAACACAACACACTTTTGCGCGCCATTCACTCACTCTGCACGGAGCACCTTGAGCTTCGGTTCCGTGTCCACACTTGCACGGGTGTCATCGGACCGGAGGCGAGATGCACCCAAAGCGTTCACTGTTTGTTCAGGGATGCTTGGTGTTAGCTACAACTTGACTTGCCTTGGCGTGGGCGTGTGTGTGGGAAGTTGTAGGATCAGGGTGTCTTGCGGTGTAGGATCAGGCGTTAGCGTCTTTGACGGTGGGTGCCCAAGGCGGGGGGTGTTGGAGCCAAGGGGGTAGCCCTGGTCGTGGTTGGGCGGCCCATGCAAACTCTGCTCGTCCTGCAGCCCTCCCAGTTCCTGGGGGAGGTCCCATCCCTGGGGAACACAAACCCTGCCCCTCCGGTGGTGGATGCTTGACTGTTCCAAAATGGAACCAGGTGTTCACCACCCGTAAGAATCGGCTTGCTTGGCAGTAGTGTTTCACTTCTCTCCTAGGCAACACACTTCAGTTGGGGCTGTTGACACTCACACGCGCGCCAGTTACACACTGCTCATCTCTCTCCCTCCCCAGATTGGTGAAACCTGTCCCCCAGCCTCGGAGTTCCCTTGGAAATCCACGACAACTCCCAGGCTAGTGAGTTCGAACTCACTGCTCAGTGAAACAGGGCCTTAGGACCATAGATGCACCGTTTTCACAGGTGCTTTGAAACGGGAGGGAGTAGTCTCACCTCCCAGCACGCTTGCGGGCCTGATTTTGGGATGACTGCAGAATGTCACGCAAATCCTGAGATTTGCAGTAATCAGCAAAAACCTCGTTGACGTTCCCGTCATCGAGTATGAAAGCCGTCACTGGCTCCCAGGTACAGTCAGAGATAGAATAGCGAGACCACTTTGTATAGAATCTCCAACCACGTTTGTAGGTGTGGCGGAGGATTCTTTCAACAAAGTAGTAGTCTTGCTTTTTCATCTCTGATTCAGTAAACGTAATGGGTTCACTAGCGCTTATTCTTTTGGGTCTAGCCTCTACGGCCGTAGGTGTAGGTACAGTAGGTCTAGAGAGAGAGATGTCCCTTTCGGGCATCCGTAGTGAACCGTCATCCTCCATAGGCGGCAGTTCTTCATCCTCATCCATAGGATCCGCGGCCAAATCTTCGGCTGCAGCTTCCAGGCTTTCTTGTAGATCTTCTTCCCAGTCGTAGAGGTCGTCTAGCACGTCATAGTGCTTAAGCTGTGGGAAACCCACTTCAACCAGACCTCCGTACTTAGGATGAGTTTTGATCCACACGGATCTTTCAGCTACATCCGTGACCAGAAATGGTCCGAAGTAAGGGCTGTCCAGCGTGTTACGAGGCCATGCCTTGAATCTTATGTGATGTACCAGAACCCAGTCACCAATTGGTAGATAGCTTCTTTTGTTTTGCGGTTCTTGGTACGATTCTCCTTACTTCTTTTCTTTTCCAGTAGTGATCGGCATAGATCGGCGATCCGTTTTTGCTCGGTGAGCCATTCATCAACTTTAAGATTTCCTTCGCTCGCGCAGGGGAATTCGAAGTTGAAACCTGGCCTCCCTAGGAACAGTTCCGTAGGGGTGAGACCAGTCCTGCTACTCACTTGATTATTCATCAAGTAGATAGCATATGGGACTAGTTTTAGCCAGTTTCGGCTCTTCTCGTTCAGCATCAGAATCCTCATGACTGTTTTGAAACAGCCGATTTGGCGTTCGCATAGGGGATTCTTCGTTCGTAGGTAAGGAGTTCTGAACTGGACTTCCGTACCCATGGCTCTCATGACGCTTCGGTACCAACCAGTAGGGCTGGTAAACCGGATGTCTTGATCGCTATGGATAATCTTGGGTAATCTGTAGACTTGTACCCATCCTTCGAAAATCTCTTTCAATACTCCTTCACCATCCACCTTCTTAGTAAGGGGAAACACTCGGCTGTAGCGACTGAGTCCATCCGTCACCAGGAGGGCGAAGTCATGGCCAGCAAATTTAGGTAACTCCATAAAATCCACGTAGAGGATGGAGTTCATTTGGTTCGGAATCGGGAGATTCCTTACCTCACCACGATCCGCTGCAGTGTTAGCTTTAGCCTTAGTGTAGGGACACTCAGCGATGATCTTAGATAAAATCTTCTTGACAGATGCATCGCTACTCTTAGCGAAGAAATACTTCTGGAAGAACCAAAGAGTTCTCTCCACCCCAGGGTGACCATCGGTTTTGTGTGCCCATTCCAACATAGTTTATTCGTAGTCTTTGGGAACACAAATGAGGTCTTCCCTGTATAGGTGAGTTGACGTGCGGGACCATTGTACTCCATCCAGGATATTTGAGCTCCCAATCGTCAACTGGTCCAAGATGTCCGAGTAATCGGCCGTCAGGTCTTTCATACTCCAGGACATGAGTTTTTCTTTCCTCGTAAAGAGATCGAGATGTTGATCCATCTTGGCGAAAGCTTCCTGGGCCATCATCTCGGTGTCTGCCCCTACCAGGGAATCAAAACAATTCCGTGATAGATAATCACAGAGTTCGTTTTTAATTCCCCGGATGCGGAATGTAGCAAGTCGTAGTTGGCTCAGGTAGACCCACCACCGTCGTAGACGTTTTCCATCCGGCGGTGGTCTTTCCATAAAGTACTTCACGGAATCCTGATGACATAGCCACGTGATGGGAGCGGTACCCAGGATCCTGTGTTGACTAGCCAACACTAGAACTCCAGCTAACAGCTCCTGCTCGTAGGTGTGGTAGTGTGAGCGGGCTGCATTCCACTTCCAATTCCAGTGGCCAAGTGGAACTAGGCGCCATTCTTGGGAGTCATAGTCAGACTTCATGAATCCTTCTCTTGTGAGACCTTGAACTCTTAGGCGATAATCAATGTCTTTACATTGATCCGTAGTTAGCTTTTGCCACTGTAATAATGTCCCTCCTCCTCCAACGTTACTGGCATCCGTGATCAGAATCATCTCGCCGTAGCGTTGGGGTACTCCAAGTACTAGGCATTCTCGGATTTTCTTCTTGACATCTTTGATTGCTTGCTTTTCAATAGGTCCCCAGCGCCACGGAGTCTCCTTCTTGATGAGATCCGTTAGTGGTGCGCTGGCTTCCGTGAAATTTCGGAGCTGCCGCCTGTAAAAATTACAGGATCCGATGAATTGTCGGATCATCTGAACTCCTTCAGCTTTAGACATAGAATCTGTTAGGTTGAAGTCCATCAGGGGCTTCATCTTGTGATCCTGCGGTTCCACCATCCATCTCCGATGTGGAATCCGAGGTAGTCTGTTTCCGTCCTGAGAAATTCGCATTTCTCCAGCTTCATGCGGAGGTGATTTTCTTGACAGACGCTGTAGAGTTCTCGGAGTAATAGGAGATGGTCATCGATGGTGTTCCTCCTTAGGATGACATCGTCGATGTGAGCCTCCAGGACAGCACCACGCTGTAGGAGCTCTTGGACGGCCGGTCGTCGTCTACACAGGGCGATGATTTGATTCATCAGCTCTTGGAACAACGCCGGGGCGTTAGCAATACCAAATGGCATTACCCGCCATTTGTAGACCCGTCCATCCGGAGCAATGAATGCTGTTAGGTCTTGGGCACGCTCTGTTAGGTCAATTTGCCAGAAACCGGACCGCTTGTCCATTTTAGTTTTGTATCTGCATCCAGCAGCTGTTTCCGGGGTGTTCTCCATCAGGGGCAACGAACCGCTGTGCATTTGTTTTTCTGGTTGACCTTTTTGTAGTCGACCACCAACCTTTTTGCAGTGCTCCCTGGTTTAGCTACCAGGAAGCATGGACTGCAATGCTTAGGATAGTCCGTCTTTTTGTACTCGTAAACCAAACCGGCCTCCACGCATTCTTCGATTTGGCGAGTAATCTCAGCCATGTCATCTTTTGATGCTGGGTACGGTCGACATCGAACTCGATCTTTGAGAAATTCTTCTCTTAGTTCTAGGTCCATGGTCACGAGTTTCTTCACCGATCCGGGTGGAGGTAACGGACCAAAAATGTCAGAGAAATGCAGGATGATTTTCTTGATCCTCTCATCAACATCCATTTTGTCGAGCGAAATCTTGAGGTCTTCAGATGCGTGTAGATTGGACGCACCTAATTCTTGTTTCTTAGATTTTTCATCTTGCTCCGTCATTTTCTTGAGGGCTAGGACTTGTTCGGGGTCCAAAATCATCTGATGCTCTTGGTGATCAATTTTCTTCTTTTCTTTGACTTTCTTTCTTAGTCTCTTGATGTCTTTACGGCGTAATCGGTCTTTTCTTTCTTCTTTCTTTTCTTCTTCTCCTTCAATTTCTTGTTCCAATGCTTCGTGTAGTTCGTGAAGCATGACCAATTCTTCGCCGACATCAAAATACGTCCCATCTTCTCCGTCGTACTCGTCTAGGTAGACCATGCTTTTCCATTCTTATTTTAGCTCCAGTTTTTGGAGTGGTCAATTTGATTTAGTAGAAGGAGACGAGTTTCTTCCAAATCTTCCTTTGAAGAAGGGAACGAATTTTTACTCGGGCGTGCGTGTAGGAGACGGAGTTCACGTTCGTCTCCTTCGCTCGTCATCGATTCTAGTGGGACGGAAACGTGTGAAAGAAGTTTTTCGGGGTTAGGAGTTTCGGAAGGGGTCGAAGCAGCCTCTAGAGGTTCTACTTCTTCCAAGAACAGGTTGGCGACCAAGTCGTCGTAGTCCCTAGTGGTGTAGGAGTCGTTCGAAAAGGGTATAGTCGACTCGGAAGGAGCTTCTGATATACTTCCGCCTTCGTCGGAGATTTCTTCGCTCTCTTCTTGAGTTTCTCTTGCCTCTTTTGGACTTTCTTGAACCACTTCTTCGACTTGAAACTTAGGCGTCTCGAACTTGTACTCTTCCTTGCTCTCGTCCACGTCTGGAAACCTTTTCATCATCTCTTCTTTTCCGTACCCACGGTGGTGCTTTAGCACAAACTTCTTTATCTCCTCAGACACGTTTTCCATGGGGTTAGAGGACTCGTTCTTCCCCGAGACTAGGTACATAGCGGTTCGCCAACAGGGCTTTGGCAAAACCTCTTCTTTTGGGTTAGTCGGTAAAGAGGAACGTCAGGTAAGAGCAACTTTGTCACCGTCAACTTTTCGAGTATAGGCCCCCATAGCTTTTCTTTTTCTTCCCACTTCTTCCCTTCGGGAATAACCAACGCGACCGTAGCTTGGTCCACATAAACTTTTACCAACGTGTGGAGTATTTTTGAAAAAGGGGGGTTGGCGTAGAGCATCTTCCAAGCTCCCAACTTTCCCCAGTCATACCACCACGTGTTGTTGGTTTTGGGAGTACAAAAGTACTCCGCGTCGGCGTTCTCTTTGGACGCAAAGAGTTCGACAAAGTCGCCGTTACACGTGTTCGGGTTAAGGCCAAGCTCTCGAAACGCGTCACGTTTGGCGGCGGAGTCGAGAGTGTAGTTCTCCGTTCGGTGTAGGCTCAAGGTAGCGAGGATACTCTCTTGCTTCACCTCGCTATCGAGTGCCAACGGAAAACTCTTGAGAGTCTTGAGCGTAGGTCGTGGACACCTTGTCTCCTTGAGGGGTATTGCTTCCCATTCTTGCTCTTCGTTCACCACCAACAAGTGAGTGGGCTCTTGAAGGGATAAATATTTTATCCACTCGTTTTGCGCAAAGAAGTCCGTCCCCAATACGGCTTCAAAGGCGTCGGTGTCGAACGCTTGAAACTTTTGAAGTAGCTTTCGGTCCCCCACTTGTACTTCTCCTTCTATCTCGCCTTCGGTGAGAGTGACTCCCCCTTCTCCCGTTTTTACCCCACAAATATTTTTGGGAACTAGGTCCTCGTAGTTTACGAACCTAGAGGAGACTAGGGAGATTGTAGCGCCGGTATCAAGGTATGCGTCCACCGATACACCATTGATAGCGACGCTCAATAGGTAGCAATACCTCGGTGCGTCATCTCGGTGTCCACCTAGGCTTCCCCCGGCGTTTGACCTGCGAGAAAGTCCTTGAGGTTCTTAGCTTGCCTTTCCAGCTTGAGAACTCTTTTTCGCTTCTTTTCTCGCTCTCCTTCCGTCAACTCTTCCAAGCGTTTCTTCTCTTGAGGCTTTCCTTTGTCGTCATCTTTTCCCTTGCCTCCTTTTCCTTCGTTCGCCTTTCCTCCGTTCGCTTTTCCTCCACTTCCTTTTTCTCCTCCTTTCGCTTGGTCCTTTCCCCCTTTGCCTTGACCTTTCTTCGTTTCCTTTTGCTCTTCTTTCCTCGCGTCAAGGCTGTCTTGCCACGCCTTGTCTCTTACGTTGTGTTTTGTCCCACAATTGGGGCAAAACACGGTGGCGAAGAACTTGGGCGCGGTGGAGTTGTCCTCCTCGACTTCCCTTCGCCAATACCACTGCCCTTGGCCTTGTCCTTTGCCTCGTCCACCTTTTCCACGGCCACGACCGCCACCACCACGGTTGCCGTTTGCTTGTCTTCGTGCTTGTTGGAAAGACACGAAGCACTCCTCACATAGGGAGTGGGCAAGGGCTTCTTCTTGGTTCATAGGGGCGTTGGAGTCGGCGTTGGTGTTGCCGTCTAGCCACTTGAGTTGAGCCATCGAGTGCAAGTTCTTCAAAGTAGCCTGGGACTTTCTCTGGAGGGCCAACTCGTAGAGGAGGTCAACGAGAGAGTTGAAAGTGTGTATTCTAGACAACCTCTCGGGAGTAGCACGTATTTCGTGCATGGTTTTGGGCGAAACACGAGGTAGGAGATGTAGGACGGCTTTGGAGTCGTCGTAGTGGGACGTAGCCAATTGGTCCGTAAGCGTAGTAAACCTTTGGACGCATTGGGCTATGTCCGCGGTTGTAGGGTATTCCTTCAACCGAGGGATACACTCTATCTCTTGAATAAGCTCTAGGTCGGTAACGTAAGTAGGGTAGAGCTTTTCGAGCGTAATAAGGAACCTTACCCAAGAGTCACTTTTCTTGAGTGCCCCCGAAACCACTTCTTTTGCGTCCTTGTTATCACAACCGTTGATAACAAGGTCCGCTTTGGCTCTTTCGTTGAGGTCTTCTTGTCCCGTCGACCTCAAGAACCTCAAAAAATCTTCGGCGTAAACGTCGAGGTCTCTACCCGAAAACTTGGGTAGTTTGGTTTCGGTTTGGGGTTTGAAAAAAGCTTTGGTTCCTCTACCGGTATGTGGCACCGGTTGTGTGGGGTCGGGGAGTAGCGCCATAGGCTCTAGTGGACCGAGTCCTAGGGCGAGGGCTTGGTCGAGGGTGTATACTTCGTAGGTAGTGGTAAAGCACGCCACGGGTTTGGGTGCTTTGGTACGGGGTACAAAGGGCAACTTGAATCCAGGAGTCACACCGGCAAGCCCGGTGCACACTCGGGTTAGAGGCGAGGGGTGGTAAGGTACACAAGGGTTAGTGGTTAAGTTAGCACTAGTCCTATTTTCTAAGTTTTCAAGACGACCCTTGAGTTGTTGCAAGGTCGACAAAAGGATGGTGCTCTCTTCCGAAGAAGGAGAGGTTTCGAAAACATGAGTCCTTTTGGGAGCTTGAGGCTCAGAGAAAAACTTAGGCTCAGGAACTCCGGTAGGCACTCCATGAACAATAGGTTCTCCACGGATAGGGGGTTGAGGCATAGTGGCGTAAGTCACATTAGAACGCCATGGCACAGATTGCAAAGGATTAGTCGAAGACGACGTGGTCCCCGACTCATGAGTCTGTGGGGCATTAGTGAATGAACCTTCATGGTGTTCGACTTGTTGAACCATTTGTTGCAACCGACCACTCTGGTTGAGCAACGATAGGACCTCCAAAGCATTCGCTAGCTCAGCTGTCGTCATGTTATTCGCTGAAGGCACTGGGCGTGGAGCTACAGCTTCAGCATACTCAGGACATGTAGGCGCAGGAAAACGATAGGCTTCGAATCGAGATCCGTCTAGAGGTACTTCTGGGGTTCCAAACCCGGCCATGGTAGGCGCGACTAGTTCCTCATCGGAGACCGGTATCATGACTTGCACGTCGTTTTCAGAAGCGCCCGTAGCTTCTAGGCTGCTTGGAGTTCTCACAGGGTCCATCTCAATTTTTCAGACTCGATTTTCTGAGTTCAGGAATTCTTCTCCTTCCCTTACTAAATTTCCAGGCTGGAATTGAATCGAAATTAAATCCAAGGGATACTGGATTTAGGCAGAGCAGGTTTTCTCTGCTACCAGTTTGATTTGGCACCCTCCTCAACAACAGCAAAGTAATGGGCTCATAGTATTGTAGTCTTCCAGCTTAGTCCATAGCAAAAAAGGGACTATGAAACACAATCATTATTTACACTCATGTTCACTCCTTACCTCTCTTTCACTCTCACCATACAAATATGCCTCTTGTAGTAAAATACACCTAGTTAGGACATACCTAGGAAGCACCACGTGCTCCCTGGTGTCGCCGCCAGGCGCCTCTCCTCTATCTATCTCTCTTCTCTCCTCTTGTGTTTGGGGCTTGGCTTAGGCCTAGGTATACTCTTGGGATCCCCCAATACATGAAACATGCTTGGGACCCACCAAATAGGCATTAAAATACTGGTAGAAGTAGAGACAACCATGGAAAAGGGTTGTAGAGTATATAGAGGTCCCTTAGGGGCCTTAGACTCCTTCGAAGGTAGTATGTGTGGTATCACTCACAAAATGAGTCGACCATGCATGACATGCATGACAATCCATGATGTCAAAAATGTGATCATCCAAATTCAAAGAGTTATGAAAAATGAATAGTATAACCTTCTTAGGAACCCATAAGAGTGGGGTTGTGGTTGTGTTAGTTCTGAGCGAAAGTGAAGTTTTGGGTTGGAATGTGAAAAACACATGCTAGGGCGCCAGCATGTCATGACACATGATGCATGACACATGACACATGATGCATGATGAATGATGATGATGATGAATGATGATGATTGATCTGAATCTGCTCTGAGTTCAAATAAAGTACACTCTGAGTTCAAAATATATACTCCATGGGGCTCAATCTCATTCGCGGCTGCGGCAAGGATTTCGCAGATGCGTGTGCGCACTTGGTGTACCTCTTTGTCCGTGGTGGAGCCAGGGTACTTCAGCGGTGGGCTGAGATCAACGCGCGGGAGGACTCTGTGGACGGCGTGGTAGCCGCAGGTGAGGAGTTGTTGTCGCCTGGGCGGGGGGCGTTCCGTGTGTCGGGGCCTGCTTTGATTTGTGTTCCGTTGGTGGGGATTGCCCAGATCTAGAGCGCGGCTCCCGTGGTTGGCCAGCGCCGTTTGATGCACTGGGTCAGGCAGAGCATGGCCAGCCCTAGGTAGTAGCTCGTTGAACCTGAGGCGACTTAGGCCAGGGCGCGGGCCGGGGTTGCGTCCCCCGGGTGGAGGACGCCCCTGAGGACTTTGTGCGGGGTGGTGGGGTCCCCCACTGCGCCGGGGGGTGTGGTCCCTGGGGCGAGCATGGTATCGGTCCCCGTGAGGACCCATGGGCCATTTGGTTGTAGGCTGGGGGATGCCGCGGCGTGCACTACGTAATGGTGCCTGCGCTCGAGGACTGTACACCTGACCTCCGGCGGGGGTCGCTCGCGGTTTGTAGGTGGGGGGGGGGGGGTCGTCATCGGGGCTGCGGAGACTGGTTGTGCTGAGGGCGGCATCGCCGTGGGGT
>CAXIWF010000099.1:0-20695 GCA_964036045.1 Eutreptiella sp. 'Long Island Sound 2002' | reverse complement strand
CAATCGCACGAGGGGAGCGTGGTACCTGGATACCACGCTGTGACCGCTGATCAATCGCACGAGGGGACCGTGGTACCTGGATACCGCGCTGTGACTGCTGATCTATCGTATCCATACTGCAACTCATGCTACGCACCAGCACATGCCGCTGTACCTTCAATTGCAGCTCTACATTTTTTGCCTTGGCATTGAGGCGGAAATGCGACTCCACACTTTTGATCAGCTCCCAGATGCGCACCAGCTCGAACTCCAGGCGCATCGTGCCCATCTCGATCTTGTCGTAGTTCAGCAGGTCATCCAGCACCACCACCGCTACCTCAGAGTTGCCCAACACGTCCCGTGAGATCTCCAGCCAATTCTCAACGCACTCTCTCATCTCTGCAACAAAAGTAGATAAACTGCTCTCTGATGCAGGTGACATGGCGGTGCAGCTCGCGTGAACAGGATGAGAAGAAATGGGGCCATCATTGGTGCTTAAACTACATGCCGAACAAATCGCCAACAACCTTTCCAGTGCTGCAAACTGTTCCTCAACCAATACCTGCATCCCAAGTTTAACTGAGCATAACAAAGGAAAGCAACATACGCGCATATGCAATTAGAGTTTATTGCGGACAACAAGTAAATAAAATACGTGCGCCAGTTAGGTTGGTGTGAATGAGTAAATGTACGAGTTTCTCACCTGTGTTGAGAGGGGTGCGCACCTCGTGCGAGATGAACCTCACGAAGCGTCGCTTGGTGTCCAGCACCGCTTGCTTAGCGCTCACTTCTTGCTTGACAGTGAAATCATACGCCAGAAATACAAGCGATGTGAGAACAACGAGCATGAGTGCTCCCAGGCCAACCCAAGTAGGTTTGTCAGTCACATATTGCATCTTGAATGCAGCATTCGGATATACACTGATGGAGTAATTTGTGCTTACAGCCACTGCATTGTCAACGAATAAAGGTTGCTGCCGTCGGTAAGATGAAAATGCTGGATCGTGTAAATCGCCATGCCCCTTGTATACGGCTTGGCCATCCCGGATCTCATAGGACACACTCTTGGCCGGCGTCTCAATGACAATGTCAATACCAGTCACAACCTCCGGCACAATTTTATTGAGCATTGTTTTCCAATGAAAAATAATTCCCGTGAACCCCACAACTTCATCGGGTTTATTTGCAGGGAATATTGGGTGGTACATGGCAGTTTGAGCACCAACTAGTTGAGCAACCTGTGACCTCACAGTTGTGACAGTAGTATAAGCAGCAGCAGCACCAGTAGCAGTAGTAGTAGTCGAAGAAGCCGGATTAGTTTCCGCCGTCGCGCTTGAAGAGGTTTGCGTGGCACCTTGTCGGGCTTCCGCGGCGATGTGTTCCAGGTCGATTATACCAGTCACTGCTGAGCACCGGTTACTCGCAAATTGGAACACCTGCTCGTGCTTTTTACTTGGTTCAATATCAGCTCGGCCATGAAATGACTGAGCTACTGATACCGCCTCTGCGGACGACGCACCTTTACTCTCAACGTCAGTAGTCACACCACCTACTGATACCGCCTCTACGGACGGCGCACCTTTACTCTCAACGTCAGTAGTCACACCAGCTACTGATACCGCCTCTGCGGACGACGCACCTTTACACTCAACGTCAGTAGTCACACCAGCTACTGATACCGCCTCTGCGGACGACGTAAAATTACTCTCAACGTCAGTAGTCACACCAGCTACTGATACCGCCTCTGCGGACGACGCACCTTTACTCTCAACGTCAGTAGTCACACCAGCTACAGCTATTTCCCCGATATGTTGTGAGTCAATCTGTTCGTACACGTTGTCAGACATTTCAGCTCCGAGCGCCTCTATCCCTTCACTTCCCGCTGCACTGCAACTACCAGGTGCGCACGCATCTTCTTCTTCTTCTTCTGGAGTTTTGTCGGAAAGTGCATCACCAAACAAAGGTTTCTGGGAGAGCTTTGTTCCAGTTTGGGCTCCAGACGGCTGGTTAATTTTGCGCTGCACTTGCACACACTCCAGAATGCTGTCCTGTAGCGAACCCCGAGACGCATCCGAGTGTGCATTGTACAATATACCACGGTGCACTAGCTGGATGCCTTGTGCCTGGAATAAAGGCGCCATGATCCTGTGATGACTTCCGTAATCAGATTGACCGCTGACATCATGGTACCGGTGGTCAGAGCTATTCAGGCTGTTATTTACTGCAAAAATACCTCTCCCGAATGAATGCATGCCTGTGTTGGGTGGTACGAGGGGATCGTTTTCTAGCCATTCGGCGACAAATGATTCAAACTGCTCAGCATTTTCTGGCCTGACAATGGGGAAAAATGCCAACTTCTGTCCTTGGAGGGAAGAGATCTCAGCAAGAGCGTCGGATAGCTCATAAAAGCCCTGGTAGGCTACGTTAGGCCACATATCTTTGTCTGGAAATGCGTACTTGTAAACGATAGCAGCCGACTTAGTTATCATCTTCATACGCGTGGATCTCTCGGTGGCAGAGCTGACGGCTTCGGATGCAATAGAATGATATTGTGATTCAAACAATTTTAATTCCTCTGCATGAAGTAAAAAGTAGCTAGACGCGCTGAATATAATAGCGACAAACACCAACATGACACCAAATATAGTTCTAAAGGCAATTGAGCCATTCGAAGCATCGTCTGCGCCGACTGTGCGGTGGTTCTGCAGCGCCAAATCCGTTTTTGAAGGAAAATAATGAGGCATGGTGGTTAGCGACTCGGTTTCAACAAAAAGATTAACAATGAGCTACCTCGGTATATTCGAGCCCAAAATGATAACAATGAGCTTGAAGTTAAAACGGTTGTCGTTCTGTTGAGCATATTAAAAATTTTAATTCAAGCTCATGGTTAACCCAGTATTATTTCGTGACGAGCCACTGACATTCGATTCCGGATCCCAGCGGAACTATCCGGATCCCACATCCGGATTACCGATCCATCCGGATCCCAACGGAATATAAAAGACTGTTGTCCCGTTTAAATAAGTTACTGTGCATCTCCTGCTGCTGGATCTTCTTTTTTCATTCGAGACTATCTGTCGGAAATCAATGGATCGATTACGATATTAACTAACTTCAAAGTCAATAACAAAACGATTCTTGGGATTCGACGAAACTGCAAAATCCACAGTGAATTTAGGGCAAACCACGGGTGGCCCTTTATTCTCAAGTTTTGTTTTACAATACTCCTGACCAAGATACCAATTTTGTCCATGCCGAGTTTTTACCCACCAAAGACAGAATACCAGGCTAGGGGAGATCACACACGGGGAGATTCTTTTAAATCTCTAATCCTTCGAATAATCACATGTCTGACTTTGCTTGTAGCTGCTGCGATAAGCTCCACACGGACATTTTCAATGCTTCGGGCGGAAGAGAACAAACTCTTCGAGACACAGTTAAATTCCATTGCTAGCGAAGCAGTTAAAAATGTGATCGAAAGATCTGATCGCATGCTCAAACTATCTAAATCGGCGTCAATAATGTACAAGTATGCATTCCCTACTGCTCAAGAGTGGCCTTACGTTGCTTATCGGGGTTTTTATGAGTTCTCTGATGTGCTGACTGAAATTTCAGCCCTCGCCGGACAGAAATTGGGCTTCTTCCCAATTGTGAGGCCACACCAAGTTGCAAAGTTCGAGAAGTATGCCGCTGAATGGCTTCAAGCCGACCCTTCAGTGCCGACAAACGCTGGTGTGCATTATTTTGGGCGCGGTATTTTCGCAGTGAACAATACCGTGAACAGCTCTGATACCTCGGACCGTCGCTTTCACGATGTTTCTGGAGAAACCCTTTACGGAAGTCGGCATAAAATTCTAACGCCCCTCTTCCAAGCTCAAGGGATTAAGCTTTTACACCGCGGTATTTTGTTCAACGCTCACTCAGATCCGGCTCGAGGTCGAGTCATGGACGAGATCTTGGATTGTGTGGACGCGCAAGCGGACGCTGCAGCTGCACACGGGTATATGAATGATAAGAGTAGTTATCCAGGCAGTAAAGAAGAAGAATATGATGAAGGCAGATCATTTTTTCGTGGTATTGGTGATGATGATATTGAGAGAAGTGATAGTACTTGTAGTACTAGTGGGAATGATGGCGCCGCAGGGGTTACGCACCCACGTAGCCAAAGTAAAACACCGTTCGACCATGGTATCGCTGCCACCCCTATAACCACACCTACGTTGTCAAGGCCTGCGGGGGCTCCTGGGATCCCTGATGCAATTCCTGGCATTGACGAACAGCACTTCCCTGAATTCGTTGATCCTCTGCAGCTCGAAAAGACGCTCGGTGCCTGTTCTCGGGTGACTGGCATTCTCGATCTCGATCACTTGAAGTCCGACGCGAGTCGATTGTCAGATCAATCTCAACGCGGGTCACAACAGCACAAGCACCCACAAACAGCCATCCTGCACCCAATCGTGCCCGCTGATAACCCACATACTGTTGTTGGGTTCTCAGCCATTGTTTTTACATGGCAGACACTGCTTAATAATCTGATTCCCGACTATGTGAACGGACTTGACGTTATCATCAACACAGGTTTGACTTCTCTCGAGTTTGAAATAACTCGCGGCATTCCAATCCTCCGACGAGTGGAGGATTCGCTCCGTCCAACACCACCACTACCAACATCAGCAGCATCAGCAGCAGCAGCAGTGTTGCATGCCGAATACACCGCCTACGGCGTGCACGGCAAGCTGTTCTCCCTAGGCGCTCCGGGCACTCTTCATGGGGAGTACAGCATCAGCGTCTACCCCAACGAAGAATTCGCCAAGCAGTACTACACCGACACGCCCATGCGCGCGGCCTGGGCGACCCTGGCCATCGTGCTATTCACGGCTGTAGTGTTCTTTGTGTACGATTGGGTCATGAAGCGGGAAGTGAGCGCTAAGCAAGCGGTGCTGGACACCAAGCGACGCTTCGTGAGGTTCATCTCGCACGAGGTGCGCACCCCTCTCAACACAGGTACACGATACAACTGATTTAATCATAAGCACTACCTGCCGTTTTCGCCTCACCTCTTTGATGTATAGCGACGCTAATGCTAATATTTTTGTATTTTGTTTTACTCAAAGTAAAACTCGGAGTCCAGGTTCTTGTCGAAGAGCAGCAGCAAACATTAGAAAAAATATTTGCCAAATGGCTTTTCCCACCTTGATGCTACGACTTTAAATCCCGACGAAACGCCTGAAGCACCAGAGGGCAGTTTATCTGCTGTTGTTGCAGAGATGAGAGAGTGCATTGAGAATTGGCTGGAGATCTCACGGGACGTGCTGGGCAACTCTGAGGTAGCGGTGGTGGTGCTGGATGACCTGCTGAACTACGACAAGATTGAGATGGGCACGATGCGCCTGGAGTTTGAGCTGGTGCGCATCTGGGAGCTGATCAAAAGTGTGGAGTCGCATTTCCGCCTCAATGCCAAGGCTAAGAATGTAGAGCTGCAATTGAAGGTGCAGCAACACATGCTCGTGCGTTGTTGTAGTGTTGATGCAGCAGAGGGTACTGTTGACGACAAAATTGAAGACACTGCTGCTCTAAACGATTTAATTGTGTGGGGCGATAAAAACAGACTAGCGCAGGTGCTGCGTAATTTGGTTTCCAATGGGCTGAAGTTCACACCGGAAAATGGGAAAGTTACGATGGCAGGTAAGGAGTTCAGCCTTAAAATTGGTGTTTTTTATATACTTCTGGTATAACCGTCTTGATTCGTTTTACATCATGCCATGCGTTATCTTTATACAATCATAGGCGAGCTTCGAAGGGACTACCTACCTGGTGGGCCTGCCAGTGATACCTTGGCACCAACTTATCCAGCCATTGGTGAAGACGGTGAAAAGGCACAATTGTTAAAACAGTTCCGTGGGGTGGGCTCTATCGTGATATCAGTCACGGACACGGGGGCGGGGCTGTCTGAAGAACAGCTGGAAAGCACATTTGGGGAAGGTGTGCAGTTCAACGCTGGCAAGCTACAGGCGGGTGGCGGCAGCGGGTTGGGGCTGTTCATCACGAAGGGACTGGTGGAGCAACACGGAGGGCGCATCTGGGTGTCCTCTGAGGGACTTGGTCGGGGCACCACCTTCAGCGTAGAACTGCCAGTATACGAGCCTAGGGACCGCTCTTCCCTTATTTCCGCTGTACAATCCCCTCGGGCCCAATCTGCTTCTTCAACAGCAGCCATTACTACATCCTCCTATTCTATTTCTCCGCAATCTCCTCCTCTTCCTCCTCCTCCTCTTCCTCCTCCTCCTCCTCCGCGTGCAGCTTCTGCAAGAGTGCCGATGTTCGTGCCATGTGATTCCGGAGCTAAACTGTATGCGTCTATTCAGGGGGAGAGAGACGAAAGCCCCGCACTGCAATCTGCTGTCACTGCAATCTGGAGAGAGACGGTGCAATCTGCTGTCACTGCCCCCTCGGTGGCCTCAAATGTGGCCTCAAATGTGATAGCATCGAGCAATACTGTGGCCCCTTCACAGCAAATATCATCCGCCGTATCTGCCATACGCACTTCTAGGTTTGCTGCCCTGTTTCCCAGGATCCTCCTGGTGGACGATGCAGCCTCTAACCGCAAGATGTTGCGGCGCCTGCTGACGGCAAAGGGCTTCAGCTGCGAGGAGGCTGTGGACGGCACAGATGCAGCTGCGAGGAGGCTGTGGACGGCACAGATGCCCTGAAGGTGTTTGCTCGCCACCGGGCCCAGGGGGACAATTTCTCCACGATCCTGATGGACTTCGAGATGCCTGAGATGAATGGCCCCACCGCCACGAAAGAACTACGTACCAAGCTGGGCTGCACGTGTCCCATATTCGGGGTGACGGGAAATGTGCTACCTCATGACGTAGAGCACTTTTTGGAGCAGGGAGCGAACAAGATACTGGCAAAGCCTCTAAACATAAATGCTCTTGAGCAGGCTTGGGATGAGCTTGCAAGTGGTGCTGGAACTAATGTCAAATGATTAGGGCTGGGGGCCGGCCGGTGACCTCGTCGGCCACTATCATAGTTTAATATTCCTGCTATAAAAAATCCCACTATCCCGATTTTCCAGGGACGACAGCCCAAGTTCCCTGGACTTCCTTAATTAGTGGCCGACCGGTTGGCGAAAAATTGAACTGGTCCCCAGCCCTACAAACGATACAAACCGTGTGAACACTTTCCCACGATGCAGATCTGTTTGGCTATTAAACTATTAGCAGGTCGCCACGTCACAGATTCCATGGTACACAATTACTGTGCTGTATACCCCTACACACATTTTAAGTTTAGTATGGGTATGGAACGTACTAACTTCACTTATTCCATGGTACTCAATAGTCGTTTGATTACTGTGCTGTATACCCCAATACCACACATTGAGTTTAGTATGGGTATAAAACGAACTAACGTCACTTATTCCATGGTACTCAATAGTCGTTTGATTACTGTGCTGTATACCCCTATACCACACATTGAGTTTAGTATGGGTATGGAATGCACTAACGGCCGGGTACCAAAAGTATTTAATTTTCACAATCTATAGTTTGGAAGTATTGGGATGCGCTTATAATTACGATTAAAAGTCATTTGGATTGAGTTTAAAGAGGAGAAATATATGCGCTGTCGCTTCTACTGTCGCCTTAATGTAGCAATGATAACTGAGGCTCCTCACACTGCACAACTGGGTAAGTAGTTGCTAGACGGCTGCTAGGTGATCCAGGTTCCACTGTGGAGGAGGAGTTGCTATTACACCACGAGAGAGGCGGGATATAAGGAAGAGAACCAAACACAATCGCCGCTCTTGGTTGTGCAGCACTGTCGTTGCTACGAGCAGGTGCCGACACCTTACTTTTCCTTTCTATCCTGGTGCTGCCGGTTGTGCGACTTATTCTACTACTGGTGAGTGCGGAAACTGCCAGCATACGAGCAACGTAACTATTCCACTCGCACAGGCGCGGGCGCGGCTCCAACCGTGGGGTCAGACAGCTGCGCAGGTAAGCGTCATCTCCCTGATAATGGTTTGGTCAAAGATGTTATGACAGTAAGATGTAGCTGAGAAAAGAGAGTATGGAGGGGTACGAAAAATAGGTTATAATGACCATACGCAGTAGTACACCGCAACAAAGTGAGAATGGCGCCCTAGCGAGAACGGAAACCACCATAGCACAAGCTATCATTTGGCGTATTTAGTATTGGATACTACCAGTGCAGATCAGCCACATACTTGTGCGTGACGAACCTGTTTAGCGAAGGTCGTTGATCTCTGCTGTAAGTGCTTCACAATAGGTGACTCTGCAGTTAATCCTGAACATTGCACAAATGTTACAGTCTTAGCACCTGCAACGGGCTTCGGTTTGGCCCTGCCGTGGACTGCTCCTACTCCACCTGCTGGAGCTCGATTACGAGCGACACCACTGCTACCACCGGCGGTGCCAACGCCACGGCACAGTTGCTTGTGGTGGCATGTAGCCCCTCTAGGGAAGCGCACAAGATCCCGGTACTCCGCACGCCAGTCATCCCGGTGCATGTTGTAAATGTGCTGACCTCCCCCGACTTCCGCCACGTACTTTACACCATCCTTCCAGGCAGCTGATGCCTCATTGTTCGTGGCGCTGAACCATACGACAGTGCGGTCCCGGTATCCAGGGTACGGGTCGTACTGTCTTTCGTCTGCTCCTGCTGTTCCTGCTGTTCCTGCTGTTCCTGCTCCCCCTTGCCCCAATACAAATACGCTGTCTAGCCGCCCATTGTAAATATCATCTCTCTCATTTTTCATGTCCCACACACCTGCTGTCCCACTTCCGACCATCCGAGCGGAAGTAGATAAATCGCTCTTACAGTCGTCGACCGCGGTGCTATCTCTGATAATAGTGTTGCTATCACTGTCGCTATAGATTTTGCTGATACCGATCATACTCTTTGGGCTAATGACCATTTCCTTCGACGCTTGAGAGCTTAACTCTGGCTGGTGCTGATGCTGGGTCTGTGGTCGAGGCGGCACCAGAGCGGCATAGTACGCAGCTAGGGTTGGATAGAAGGGGAACCGTAGCGTATTTCGGTATGCTGTGAGAGCTTCGGTTCCTGACACATCTCCAAGTCCAAGATTACCCACCGACGACATTGCTGCTGGTGTTGATTTATTTCGGCCTGCAATAGTCAGCTCAATATCGGTTAGATTGAAATTCTGTGCTGGCTGCTGATTCTGTGGATGGAATACAGACGGGAAGTTTTTCACTCCAGGCGTGCGCTTCTGTTGAAGCCGATGGTCCTGACGCTGCTGAAGCTGATGCTGCTGCGATGATGATAAGAGTGACGATGACACTGCCACACTGCGCTTCTGCTGCGGCTGCTGCTGGCGGCTGCTGCTTCCAGCTACAGAATACGGCGTAGATTGCGTCTGCATATGTAGTTGCCTGCTAGACCTACTATCATTTTCAGTACATCTGCTGCTTTCAGCTATAGAAGGCCCTTCTGGGGTAAGAGGGGATGCGGTGGTGACTGTGGTTGAGAATGCCCCAGAGTTGGGAGTAACCCCAAGTGAGGAGGTTGAGTGTGATGTAAAAGTAACAGTATCAGATGAAGCTGCTTCCTCCATCCCGGCAGAACTAGGTACCGAACTAGTGTTGCCATATTCTGGTCTCCGACCCCAACTATAGTCCACTTGGCGATGTACTCCAGGAGGTGCTAGCAGCAAGTTTAGGATGGACAGACCGTCAATCTTTAGGCTGCCCGACCCTGCCTCACCCCAGGCAGAGATCCCCGCTGCGTGCAGGAAGGTGGGGAACAAGTCGGTGGTGACAGCGAACGCATTCGTGGTGGTGGACGGCACGATGCGACCGAACCACTCGAATATGCACGGCACACGTAGACCGCCTTCGAAGAGTGCGCGTTTACGACCGCGAAACGGCTCAGCGGATCCTGCCATCACCTCGGGACCATTGTCACTGGTAAACACCACGAGTGTGTCCTTAGCCAGTCCGCTCTGCTGAAGGAAGGATCGGATCCTGCCGACAGCTGCATCAAGCGCGGAAATCATGGTTAGGTAGGCGAAATGGTTGGCTGACAGCTCCTTGCGCAGGGCTGTGGGGTAGACATGTGCGTACTGCTCGTGCAGCTCGTACGGTGTGTGCGGTGCGTCAAACCACACATGGAGGTAGAAGGGTCGCCCCTCATTGTGAGAGGTGTTCATAATACGGATCGCCTCCAGCGCCTGTCGCTCCGACAGCATGTGGCCACTGGGCCAGTAGGGCAGATCATTGCGCACCAGGTGCTGAGCGCCCTTGTGGTAGAGACTACCGTGAAGCACAGTCTTGCGAGGAGTAAGCTGCCCTTCCTCCATGGCCACATACTCAGCAAATCCGTGTTGCAAGGGGCCTGGTACATAGCGCATTGTTGCAGGGTCGCAGGCGGTGGAGGTCGAGGTGGAAGTAACATCTGTTACTTGATCAGATGTTAGTGACATCGCAGTTAAAAGACCCCTGCGCGGTTTCTGTGGTGCTTGCTGTGACTGTGCTGATGCATGCTGCGGTTGTAGCTCCCGTTGCTTTGCACCCCTGCCTCCTATGGGTCCCTTCCGGCCCTTCCGGGTGGGAGTCCCGGCTGAAGCCCGGAACACTTTCTGCGCAGTGCCCATAGAAATATCCCTGCTCACACCTGAACCCTCTTCCACACCAACGCCCTCATCGATTGCACCGTTGCCATTATACGGTGGCACTTTCTGTGCCGCTGTGTAGTGACCCACGTCAACACCGTAGGAACGAAGCACCTGTTACAGTGCCGATTTTAAGCCCCCAGGTCAAACAGGCAAAGTGCGCATTATCATGAAAACACGCAACACGCATACGCATACAACAAAAAGTAAAACAAGTACGTGGTGTATATATTTCAAATAAAAAAGTGCCGAATAAAGCTAGCAAAACGTGCATAGTATGTTGAGCCCACTTGGAATGGGTTTACTCGTACTGGCTAGCCTCCTCCCCTCACCTGTCGTCTGGCCTTGACATCATCAGTGCGCAAACCCCCTAAGTGCCACTTGCCCACATGTGCTGTGTGATACGAAGCATTCAGAAACGTAGCTGCGACATTCGGCACCACAGGGACGTTTCGATCCACCAGCAGACTCGATCCGAATATGGAGTGAATCCCAAGCCGCCAGGGGAAGAGTCCTGTGAGTATGGACGCTCTGGTGGGGGTGCAGACGGGCGCAGCGGTGTGGAAGTTGGTGAGTACCAGGCCTGCTGCAGCCATCGCCTCGAGATGAGGCGTTTGGGCTCCTAGGTGCGTGAAAGGAGGCACAGACAGATCGCCGAAACCGAGATCATCTGCAAGAAGTACCAGTATATTGGGCCGAGAGTATGTTCCAGTTGAAGAGACGTCGGATGCAGGTATATGGACAGATTTATCACTATTATGCTCGATTATTCGCCTTGAAACATGCTGCGTTCGTCCTTGCAATTCGTTTAAGTTATTTGTATCCGAATGGGCTTGTGGTGAGGTACTGAACGAAGTTGTAAGCTTCATAAGTAAGATCAATAGCACCTGTCGCAGGAATCTTGAACCGAGCCAAGCATACCAGAATACCATGACCGATTCGTCTACGAGTACAACGTTGAGTATCAAATTTACTGCCACATTTAGCAAATACAATATCCAAAGCTAAAACTGAGGTTCTGAGTTGCGTTTATCCATGATCGATGACCAATGGTAATGTTATCATAGATGTTGTTACCAGGTCTTTTCTAGGAAAAGTTATCGTAAAACTAGCCGCTAAAATTTACCTAGACGCATCAGTGATGCGATTTGATCCCAGTACGTGCACCAAAGTTTAATCAAACGATTAGAAAAAACAAAGTTATCATGTTTTCTAAAAAAAACATAATAACTATACTTCCTCTGTCCGATAATTAAGTTTCAATATCACACTGACCTGCTGTCGGGTCAATTTTTACTACCAAGCTCGCTCTAGGACCGCCTTTTCATGTACAATCCAACGATGTAAAGCATTTTAATCAATTCTCAATAGATCTAGAAATATCTTCTTAAAACTGTTGATTTGTTTCTCTTTGTGCGATATGGAAGCAATACGATATTTTTGGCAACCTATAATATACGCAATACAACTGACAGGTACGCAGAAAGGAAACCAAATCTCCACGAACTGATACTCAATGGATCCTTTGACTTGTGCGCTTGTCAAGAAGTGAGATTCAACGCATCACACGACCTCGTTGATCAATGTGAAGAACTTAAGCCTTTACCGCGCGATTCCTACGAGTGCTACAAGACTGTCTTATCTGAGCCTTTTGTTTTTCCTGCCACAGACCCAAGATTTCGAATTGACGGGAACTGTATTCCATTCTTGTAGATACTGCACCAATACCTGAGGATTGAATCCCAGGATCCTACCTGACATTATTTTGACCATACAGTAATAAGCATGTACTTCGAGTACGAAGTACAAAGTTTGGTTAAACTCGCCACAGGGTTCGTACTCGTAACTTACTCGTAACTTATACCCGTGGGACAACATACCTATGAGTATCATGCAATTGGTAGGTTATTAGTGGTGTTGTAGCCCATATCACTGTAGATAGCCTGGAGTAATTTACTGAGTACGGTAAGTCCTATGTCTTATCCCACGGGTATGAGTTACGAGTAAGTTATGTACGAGTACGAACCCCCGGGGTCAGGGGCCCTGGGAACCCTGTAGCGAGTTTATACTGCGGCAGAAATTTACTGGTACAAAACATGGGGGGACTTTGTTTTTTTTTTTTATCATAATCAAACGAAACGTAATCAAACGATTTCCAGGATTACGTTTGAGTAAACTTTGGTGCATGTGCTGGGATCAAATCGCATCAAGGTAAACTTTAGCAGCTAGTTTTACGATAACTTTCGATAGCAAAGACCTGGTTACAACATCTATGATAACCTTACCATTGGCCATCGATCATGGATAAACGCAACCCATGAATGCACCCCCTGGACTCCTCTCGAGGAAAAATGAGCACAAGCTTACCGGTGTATCAAATTGACCGTAGAAGTGATAAGATATTCGAAGAGTTTCTCCTTGGTGAAGAAGAAATATTTGCCCCGCCACCGCCGTCTATTTCAACTTCACGCAATGATGGAAAACATATGCGAAGAGTCCCCGAGACTAATTGCAGTCGAACTGCGCCCCCATCGCGTTCAACAACAGCATTGGCGATAATTTCTACGGAAGCTAAAGTGCCATCCGGAAATATTTCGCCAAAATGTATATCTGGCCCTCCCACGCCATCACTTCGTCCAATATTTGATTTTTATAAGAAACAGCATCATACAGATGGCAAATCGGAGTATTATGAGGAGGCATCAAAGGCCCTCCTACGCATGTGCATGGACCCAGCAGTCAAACTGAAAAACATCAAAAAGCTATGTGTACACTACTATGCCGACATTAATTACTCTTCCCCTTTGCTGATTGATGCCGGCAACCGCCGAGCAGTGCATTTCCTGGCCCAAAACCACCACAACGAAGCATTGCAATACCTTGTCACAGGCTGTGGAGCAAATGTAAACGTCTACGATAAGTATCAACAGACACCCCTCATAAAAACCTGCCTATCTACGTACTCTCCCCAACAACTGACTACGGTGCGATTTTTACTCTCGGTCCACGCTGTGGATGTGGATCAAGTTGATGTCTATGGCAAGACCGCGCTGCACTACGCAGCAGAGCACGGGAACGTGTGGGTGGTGCGCGAACTACTGTCCGCCTTTGCTAGTGTGCTGCCTCTACTTAAGCCACAGCGTGTGTGTGTTGATAATCATCCTAATAGTACTGCACCGGTTACTGATCAGAGTTGTGCTCAGCCTAGTGGAGTTGACACTGCAGATGGAGGAAGGGGAGGGGGAGGAGGAGGAGGTTCCGACAGGGATTCTGCACCCCTCAATGTGCGCCAAATCATAGACGCTTTCGGGTTTACGGCCGAGGTGCAGACAAAGCTTTTTTCCTCTTCCTCGGCAGTTATGGCAACCTTTTCAACTCTGGATGGGATTGAAACTGGAGAGGCAGAAGAGGCTGAGGAAGGAGCAGGGGTAGGGGCAGGGACGAGCCAAGTCAGACATAGTGGAATTCTTACCTCCGGGCTTGTGTCACAGCTTATTGAGCATACTATGGAATCAACTACAAATCCCGCGCGTAAAGCTATCGAATCGACTACAAACCCCGCGCGTAAAGCGCTAGGTCCAATCGCAGCCAGTGGCGGGGTGGATAGTGGGCCACGTCGCTATATTGGGCGCTCCGAATATCAGCATCGATCTTTGAACTTATATTACCTTGAGGCCCAGCAGCAGGCACAACAGCAGGCACAACAGCAGGCGCAGCAGCAAGATGCTCATGCTCCGCGGAGTAGTGGTGGTCTAAATATCGTACTGCCGCCTGAAAACTCGGATTCTGATTCAGAGTCGGCGTCGGATTCTGATACAACAAGACCCACCTCAAGTGAAGTTGGCGAGGAAAGAGGCGCCGTGGCTCTAAAAAGCGCTGGTAAGCGAGATAATAGGACAGCTGCTGCTCTACGCAGTGCTGCTTCGAAGAGTAGTGCTAGCTACAGTGGATGGGATTGGAGTGAGGCTGCAATCACTGGCAGCCAAAGTGATAGATATGGTAAGCGGGGCACTGTTGCTGCTGGTGCTGCTGGTGCTGCCGGAGCTGGCTTTAATAAAGATACAGTGGAGGTGGAGAAGTACAAGGTAGCGGCAAATGCTTTCAGTCCGAAGCCTGTTAAAGGTGCAGCAGGTGATGATGATGACGATGACGATAATGATGACGAAGAGAGCAGCGATGGGATGTATGCTAGCGGACGCAGGTCTGCTACATCACGTGAGGGTGGACAGCTTTCCCAGTTGGCACGTATGCGGCAGTTGGACACCCTATGTGAAGACAGTTGTGATAGCAGCGCTGTAACATGTAGCCGTGCTACAGGCAGGCCAAGCCAGATATCGGACCTGCATTGCGCACCTGGTAAGGATACTGCATTGCAGGTGCGTGGGGATTCTGCGGTTGGCGTACGAGGCATCAATTCCGATACTTACATAAGCCGAAGAAGAAGCAGTAGCAGCAGGAGCAGCAGGAGTAGTGGAAAGCAGAGCTCCTCCAATCACATTGTGGTTGATGATGACGATGATGATGATGATTATGATGATGATTATGAGAAAGCTGAAGCTGCTGTCGCCGCAGCTTCCGATAGTGACAGTGAGATAGAGGCAAGCCAGCCTGGTATTGGCAGCGGCAGTTGCGCCGACCAGATAGACGATACCTATAGAAGAAAACGCAGTTTTCATGTATCCAACACTCTGCAAGTGGAGGAAACAATGGTTGAAAGACCTACAGGTGAAGACGACGCTGGCGCTGCCGGTGCTACAACCCCTGCTCCTGACAGTATTGGTACTAGAGCTGACACTGTTATCCGTAATACACTGGAGCACAATGCGCACCTGTTCCACCAGCCACAACAGCCTGAGTCTAAAGGTAGCGTATCGCATAGTACAGCTGCTCTCCAGAGCACCGTCCCTCCTGGTCCCGGTTTGGGCCCTCCAGCGGAGCTTCCCTCCCTCAGCGAGACGGTGGACTTCTCTCAGGCCAAACTGGCACTGGTGGTGCAGCTGATGTACTTCGGAGCAGAGGAGCTGTGTAGACGTATGCTACTGCATCGGAAGCGACAGGAGCTACGTGAGACCGGCACTGGCATTAATAGGCAAAGAAGCAAGAGTAGCATTATGAGCAAAGCAGAGAGTAGGAGTAAAAGTTGGAGCACTGCTAGGACTGGGCCACTCTCAGGTGGTGGTGGTGGTGGTGATGCATCAGCGTATGCTCAGCCAAAGACGATCGGGACTGGTGTACCACATCGGGTGTCAAGTGTGACTGATGCAAAACCAGATCGTACACGTAGTTTGGACAGTGCTACAGTTAACACCCCCTTGGGCATGTCTCATGGATTAGGCAGAGAGGTTGGCGTAAGCGGTCCCGACAAGGGCCGTTATCACGATGACCATCATGACCGGGGGGAAGGAGACGCCACCCGCAGGCGTCAATCGCTGCTGCAGCCAAGTGCTCCTTCGCAGGCGCTGTCCCCATTGGCTCTCTCCGCTGCCAGGTCTCTCTCAAACAAACACAAACCATCACCCGGAGCTAGTTCTAGTGCTGATACTTGCGCTGGACCTGCTGCTGGTAGGTCTGGACCTCCTCATCATCATTTCAATTTTAGCAGTATTGAACATGAAGGTTATGATAATATCTCTGGTGCTACCGGAGCTCCGGGTGCTGCTCCGGGTGCCGGTGTTGGAAGGAGTAAGCCTCCCGTTCCTCCCAATGGTATGGTTGGATCCGGAGCTGGTCCCATGTCACCCGTGCTATCGCCTATGGGAAGAACAGGCTTGGCCAGTTTCAATACAACCTGGGAGCAAAATAGTGATTATGTTTATAGTGTGACTGCTGCTCAAGGGAAAGGGGCAGGTGCAGGAGCAGGGGCAGGAGTAGGTGCAACAGACAATCCTCGCCCAGACTCCCGGTCCAGTGTCCACAGTACAGGAAGTGCCGCTAGTCGAAGCAGCAGTGGTAGTGTAGCGCCGATGGGGAAGTTTGGCAAGCAAGATTCAGCGCGATCTGTGGGCACCGCCGTCTCATACGGGAACAGCAACCTCAACCTCTACAGCAGACTTAAGGGAGTTAAAATCGCCGCCGAGATTGACGCTGATGTCACCTATAGCTCCCAGCATGTACCACCGCTTGAACGTAGTGTGGAGGTCACGCGGGACGAGTCAGGTGGATGCGCAGGGATTGGGAGCACCGTACCTCGAGATCGGACTTCAGAAGTTGGTTGTAGTGGTGGTAGTGGCGGAGGGGGTGGAGCTGGGGGTATTGAAAGTTTCGATAGTGAATCTCGGCGCACATTGCGGCAGGGCGTTGCAGCGAGTATCAGAAGAAATTGCCGGCAAAATTGTGAACATCATCACTCTTACCGCGATGAACAAGAGGGCATTGAGTGTGATAATCGCAATACCGAGGAGGAGGGAAGGCGGAGGAGGAGGCAGGAGCATCGTCGACGTAGAGGAATGGCTCGAATGGAGAAAGCATCTTTGGCGAAGCAGGCTGAAATACAGGCGCAGCGAGAGGCACACCTACAGCGTGTGGAGCAGGAGTTCACAGTCAGCTTCAAGGGGCTGTTCAACGTGTGAAGCAGGAGTACGCAGTTAGATTCAGGGGGTTATTTAGTATACAACTTAAAAGTTTCCATTATCCCCTTTTCCCCCTGATGACGACGCTTTAGTGGTTACCGTGGCTATTTACTCCATCTAATATTTGCACTTATTTGTAAGATTCAAGTAAGAAGCCTTACACCAAAGTAGATATTTGTAAAAAGCAGTTGCTCGCAGTAATTCTCGGGTAAAGTGTATGCGGTCACTTTTTCCCATTGCGCCATTGCCAACATTAGTTGAAAGAGTTAACAACCAAAAAGACCGTCACGACGGTCGTGGCGATTGAGGTTGGGCGACAACTAACACCCATAAACTTTGAGTCAGGGTACAGTAAAACAACGATCACACAACCTTCATCCCGCCATCAACCTACGACCTTAATATCTTGGCCGCGGTATAGTCCATAAGTAGTCACAATTATTGTTCTCAGAACAGAGCCACAATGATAACTATGACATCCTGCTTTTAACGCGCGACGTAATACGACCGGCATAATCTGTGCCGAGTGATGCACTTCTACCCTTCGATCTCGAACTGTTTTAAACAGAGAGTACCTCGATCTCGAACACTAGGGTCGAGTTCGGCATTATGCCCCAGGCGGGGAAGCCCCCTGCACCGTATGCGTAGTCTGGGGTGCAAGTAATTCGAGCAACCTCCCCAAGATTCTGCCAGTGGTCCAAGGTTTAGTTTTTATACAGACACACAACACGGGAACAAGTTTAATACTATTAGAAAACTGCATAAGTACCAAAAAAATACATTAATGCGATGGGAATAAGGTGCAGAGGCTGCTTAACGCTCAGGCCTTGTTTGCAAGTTTACCATTGTCATGACACCCTCATCCCAGCCTTTTATAACCTGGCCTTGACCAATTGTAAAAGTAAACGGCTCTTGTCCGGGATCTTTAGTGCTCCAGAACTTGACGCCAAGGTCGCCGTTCTTACCGTACCCCGTGCAGTGTACTGTGACTGGCTTACCAGCTGTGGGTTTCGTACCCGAGCCCTCTTTCAGAATTTCCTTTTCAAAGCCCATTGTAAATTACTGTTGCTGAGCGCAATTTCGATTAATTGTTAAGCTTGTTATCTATCCTGGTAACGATCATGGTACTAGTAGCTACTTTCAAAAAAATCCTGGAATCCCAGAATCCACCTAAATTATGCAACTTATAATTACGAAGACCAGAACAGAGTTAATTTAATTAACTCACAATTTTAAAAAATTATGAGTATATCTTGGATCTTTAATTTTAAAAAAAAGTTTTTTTGTTTGTGCAACTTATAGTTGCTCCAAACAAATGCTCCAAAATTAAATCAGAGACATGCATGCTGTAAATGGGTTTTGCACAAACAAAAAAACTTTTTTTTTTTAAATAAAAGATCTGGGACGTGAGTTTTAGTTTTTATTTTGTTGTGAGGGTTAATGGCAGAACCTTCTCCGACTAGTTCGGGTGGTGGAGGTCTCTGCTGCTTCGGCAAGTAACCAAATCAATCAATCAATCAATCTAAGATATACTCATAATTTTTTAAAATTGTGAGTTAATTAAATTAACTCTCTTCTGGCCTTCGTAATTTTAGAAAGTGATAGATATGACCATATCTATCGCTGCCTGGCCAAGATCAAAGTGTAACCCCACTTAATGATCTCTCACCCCAAGGTTATCTAACCACTTAGTGCTTTCATTAAAGTTTAGCAGACTCGTGGTCAACAAATTATAGTTATCCATGGCTACCTGCATACTAGTTATTCTGCTAGGATTTATCCTAGTTATGTGCAGTAGTCTCTTGCTATCAGTGCAACACCGTCAAGTATACCAAGATATGAGAAGATTGACACGGACTCGTTTCTTGCCCACTGCCGAGCAAGTGAAAGTAAAGACTAAAATATTTAGTACTCAAAGTCAGCGATTGCAAACACGATGCAGCCGCTTTAATTATGGAATGCTTCACGATGACGCACAAGACGATGATAAACAGTGGTACAGGCGGATGTTGAGGGATACTGACGATAAAATGACCGAACAGCAGCCGCAGCTACAACTTTTTTACCACCCGCGGTCAGACACCATCAGTCTGCTGAGTGCTTGCAGCTACGAGATTGATAAAGAACGTGGACACGTGGGTTATCAAAGTATGAACTCATGCATGTACAGAAGAAAAACTGACGAACTCAGTTATACACCGTTGCAAAAGCACGGCAAAACACATTTCAGCAACCGCACAACAACAACTTTTATTTCCCCGGTAGGGGTTGATTCGTTACTACATAGTAGTCGATCGCTCCTCCTAAACTGGCAGCAGAGTTTACTGGCAATTCGTGCAACCATCTGCCTGAACCAATTGCCCGTTTCTAGCAGAGCTTTTCTCAGTATAAGTGCTTCCGGTACTGCCGCAACCACAACTAAATCTCCATTTCATGTATCTCTAGTATCAGAGCAAGCAGGTGAAGAGGATGACGCGGCTCGGACTGATTTACCAAGCGAGTTTGCACCCGATGGTGTTTTAAATCCAATCCTTTTTCCATCTACTTCTTCTGATGATGATAATGATGATGATGATGATGATGATGATGATGATGATGATGATGATGATGATGATGATGATGATGATGACGCCGATGTAAAGCTATCAACGGGTGTGCACGTCACCAGCTCGTCGGCTGTTTCGAGACTCTTCTCAGCTGCCACCCCACTATCTTTTACCACTTCTGTTGCTGCTGCTCTGTTTGTAATGAGTATGCTTTACTTGGGAGTGGAAACTGCCAATGCCGTCGTCACCAGTACTACCACCGCCACCAGTGCTACTGCTATGGCGACAGATGCCTCAGCAGCTATCTCTGAGTCTGCCCGACAGGTCAACATGTTCGACCCGGCCCTGTTCCAGCCAGTGTGCCCCGCCTCGGACGGGGTGTACCAGGTGCTCAAGTCAGGCATCACCTTTGCTATCGGTCCCGACAATGTCGCCGAGTACGGACCGCTCATCGCGAGCGTGCTGCTGCGCGTGCGGCTCGAGCTCTGTGTGTTCGAGTCCTTCGTCTACGAAGCCGTCGTGCCGTTTATCAAGCTCAAGGGTCTCTCCTGGGTGCTGCCACTGCACGAGACTGTAGAGACCTTCGTCGCGGGCACAATATTCGCAGTGGCCTCCAACTTTATCCTGCTGGGGAGCACGAAGATTTTCGCGGTGATGCTGATCTACATCGATGCATTAATCGGCTTTCCAATTAGATTAATCGGTGAGATGTTGAAGCGTATTCCAGCTGGGAAACCGGGGTACCGATATAGCCGGGTCTGGGATTAAAGCAGCGGGTGATCTTGTGTCCGCCACTCGTAATGCGGTGGAGAAGGTTGACACATTTGTAGGACGCTATCTTGTATTTGCAACTACACTCTATATTGCCTTTAAATTTGTGCATTTCAAGCTCTTTAATGACCTGTTCCCCCTTTAATTGTATTTGAATTAGAAAGAGGAAA
>CAXIWF010000098.1:0-50470 GCA_964036045.1 Eutreptiella sp. 'Long Island Sound 2002' | reverse complement strand
GCCCTGCCCTTGCAGCAGCAAACGCCCGGGACGCCGTGGGGTCATGGGTACTATTGACGCAGGATCAGCGTCAGGGAGAGAGGGGCTTGGCACCCTCGAGAACTCATGGTTTGCTGGCGTCGCTTGCGGCGTGTGAACGGCGTGGCCATGTCGCGCGCGCACCCGTTTCACACCCCTTTTCTCTGCAGGATCAGGACCTGCGGGGGGGCTGAGCGTGGTCAATCAGGCCTTCATCGAGCACCCGGGGAGTCACCCCACGGTGACGGCTCTGGCCAGCGACGCTCTGACGAAGGCCGTGTACTTGGCCCTGAATTCGCCAGGTCTGCCTCCACATTGTACCCTCCCCAGCCAGCGTGGGGCCCAGGTGAAGGGGGCGGAACCCGGAGAGGCGAGGTCCCTGCGCCCCGCCTGCCGGAGCCTGGGTCTCAGATGCGAAGGATATGAGGCCCACGGCCATCGGAGGGTGTCACGCGCTCGCCCGGCGCCCTCTTTGTTGGTATCCAAGCCAATAGCGCGCGCGCTCAGGTGTGCGGGGGGCTCGAATGCACGCGCGGCCGCACGGTGCTCCAGCCGGCCACTGACGGCAACAACTCTCATGTGATGTCTGGGAAGGTGCCGCGCGCGCCCAGGCGCTGCCCCAGCGCGAAACAAACGCAACTGCTGCGGGGGGATACGCGACCCAGCCCCCAAAGTCAGAGCCTTTGGGGGCCGGCATCGCCTGGGCGACAACACGGAATGAGTACCCACGCCAATCAGTGAAGGCCTGGTCGGCACAAGGGGTGCAGAACAGTCACCCAAGAATCGCGGGACAAAGCCCCCGTTGTCGCCCGCGCTGCTCCCGCGGCTGCGCCTGTCTCTGTTCCAGCCGCCGTCCCTGTCACCGCACGTCCTCTCTCACCCTCTGTTGACCCACTGGGCACGCGCCCCCAAGTGCCGCCGCTTCGGCTGCTGTTTCCGTCAAACAGGACCCCCCCCCCCCGGCACTCAGGGACGCATCGGAAGGGGGGAGCCCCCCAGCCCCCCCCTTCCAGGGTGCCCAGCCTACGCCCAGCCACTGTCTCCCAAAGGGCAAGTGCCAGCTTCCATGGCATTTGTAACCGACAGTAACCGCCCCCAACCGATTTGGCAACCTCCCCCAACCGCCTGTCTAATCGCTACTTGCCTCTGGTGTCTCTTCCCTCCTACCGACAGTAACCGCCCCCAACCGATTTGGCAACCTCCCCCAACCGCCTGTCTAACCGCTTCTTGCCTCTGGTGTCTCTTCCCTCCTACCGACAGTAACCGCCCCCAACCGATTTGGCAACCTCCTCCAACCGCCTGTCTAACCGCTTCTTACCTCTGGGGTCCGTTCCCTCCTAATGCATCCCTGCCCCCCCCCCCCCCCTCTGGGGCGGGATGGTGTCTGCTCTCTCGCCCCCCCCCCCTCCACCGCCGGCCCGGTCTGCCCCTCTGTACTTCACCGCAGATGAGCCCAGTTACATCTACAAGATCAACGCGACATCGCTCATCGCGTACGGCGTCATCAAGTTGTTGGTCAGGGGCTCCACCCCCGAAGTGGCCCGCAGCCTCGAAGTGGGCGAAGGTACGTCTGCGCGGGGGCCTCTCCCTGACCCCCTCGGGAGGGGCACGTCGCCGGATCTGTGCGCCTCGTTCCACGAGGCGCGATTCAGGCCGGGCGCGCGCCTCGTTCGTGCCAACCCCCCCCCCCCCCCCGCCCGCCCGTACGCCTCATCAGCGCCGGACCCCCCGTGCGGCAAGCCAACCAAAATGCCCCCCCTCTCGCCCCCCCCCCCCCCCCGTGTGACATTCCGTCGGGTTGTTGTTTCTTTACGGGGCCCTGGACGGTCACCCGTTATACTAAAATGAGCTATTAGTGCCGAATTGACATGAAAAGCACAGTACCCCCCCTATTTCGGGGTCGCTGAATCCAAAACTGCACTCATTTTGCAAATCCGAGACAGTGGGGTCGAGTTATGGGGGCGTCCTAATGAGCGGCGGGGGGTCCTAAAAAACCCCGCGATGTGAAGTGTGCGTGCCAACAGGCGTGCCCGTGACATCGCCCAGACAAAACGCGCATATGCACCCACACCCTCATGGTTACACTTTCTGAGTGTCTAATTTTTTTCGGTATAGATTCGCTTCAAAAAGCAAGCAAGTGTGCTCATGCACCACTTTGTGGAGGCCAATTGGCCATCGCCCTTCAACTGTCCTGAGTGCAAACCCCTCTTCATGCAATCTCTCGGCCGCCCCTTAGTGCGCTATCATATTGCATTCCCTTTTAAGTACACGTCCCTCCTGCTATGGGTGCCCCCGCCCCCCCCTAGGGGTAGGGGTTGCTCGTGTCCCTCCCACTTCGTATACCCCCCCCCCCCCCGCTAGGGGTAGGGTTTGTCTCTGTCCCTCCGGCTTGGGTTACGGAAGGGGGCCGGGGGGGTTCCATTGAGGCCGCGGTCACATTTTTTGTGGCCCGCTTGCGCCCATTTGCGCGTGCCTCTTCATCACTTGAGCCCATCTTCCCCGTTTTCGGGGCGTCTTTGTCTCATTGTCCCCCATGTGCGGCCCTTTCCGCTGAATTTTTTCTTGGTCGCCCCTTGGGACGTGGTCCACGCCCCGGCCCCGGACCAAACGTCCGCCCATGGCTGATGCGTACGGCCATACTACTGGGAATACACCTGAACCCGTCCGATTTCAGCAGTTAACACTGGTCAGGCCCAGTTAGTACTGAGGTGGGAGACCACTTGGGAACACTGGGTGCTGTACGCTTTTTTATTTGCCCTTCCCCGCCCCCTCCGTCCCGATTCCGACTCCCCTCCCTCCCAACGTGCACACATGGCACATGTGCCACTGCGTACATGCAAGGCTCCTGGCGGCCCCCTTCCACGCCAACCTGCCGCCCGCGACGTCTTCAGCTCATTTTAGTATATGGGTGACTATTACCAACTCGGTAGGATCTGCCTGTTCCTAACCGGTGCCTTCGTTGCCGAGTTTGTCAACGCCCAGGTTGTTAAGACACTTGGCCTCCTGGGGGTAGTGGGTTCGAGTCCCACCGCGAGGGCCGTTTTGCGCCTTCGTGCTGTGGCTGAGCAGAGTCAAATAGGCCGTTGCCCACTATGTTAGCATGTGCCTTCGTTGCCGAGTTTGTCGACGCCCAGGTTGTTAAGACACTTGGCTTCCTGGGGGTAGTGGGTTCGAGTCCCACCGCGAGGGCCGTTTTGCGCCTTCGTGCTGTGGCCGAGCAGACTCAAATAGGCCGTTGCCCACTATGTTAGCATGTGCCTTCGTTGCCGAGTTTGTCGACGCCCAGGTTGTTAAGACACTTGGCTTCCTGGGGGTAGTGGGTTCGAGTCCCACCGCGAGGGCCGTTTTGCGCCTTCGTGCTGTGGCTGAGCAGACTCAAATAGGCCGTTGCCCACTATGTTAGCATGTGCCTTCGTTGCCGAGTTTGTCGACGCCCAGGTTGTTAAGACACTTGGCTTCCTGGGGGTAGTGGGTTCGAGTCCCACCGCGAGGGCCGTGTTGCGTCTTCGTGCTGTGGCTGAGCAGACTCAAATAGGCCGTTGCCCACGATGCTGGCATGTGCCTTCGTTGCCGAGTTTGTCGACGCCCAGGTTGTTAAGACACTTGGCTTCCTGGGGGTAGTGGGTTCGAGTCCCACCGCGAGGGCCGTTTTGCGTCTTCGTGCTGTGGCTGAGCAGACTCAAATAGGCCGTTGCCCACTATGTTAGCATGTGCCTTCGTTGCCGAGTTTGTCGACGCCCAGGTTGTTAAGACACTTGGCTTCCTGGGGGTAGTGGGTTCGAGTCCCACCGCGAGGGCCGTGTTGCGTCTTCGTGCTGTGGCTGAGCAGACTCAAATAGGCCGTTGCCCACGATGCTGGCATGTGCCTTCGTTGCCGAGTTTGTCGACGCCCAGGTTGTTAAGACACTTGGCTTCCTGGGGGTAGTGGGTTCGAGTCCCACCGCGAGGGCCGTTTTGCGCCTTCGTGCTGTGGCTGAGCAGAGTCAAATAGGCCGTTGCTCACTATGTTAGCATGTGCCTTCGTTGCCGAGTTTGTCGACGCCCAGGTTGTTAAGACACTTGGCTTCCTGGGGGTAGTGGGTTCGAGTCCCACCGCGAGGGCCGTTTTGCGCCTTCGTGCTGTGGCTGAGCAGACTCAAATAGGCCGTTGCCCACTATGTTAGCATGTGCCTTCGTTGCCGAGTTTGTCGACGCCCAGGTTGTTAAGACACTTGGCTTCCTGGGGGTAGTGGGTTCGAGTCCCACCGCGAGGGCCGTTTTGCGCCTTCGTGCTGTGGCTGAGCAGACTCCAATAGGCCGTTGCCCACTATGTTAGCATGTGCCTTCGTTGCCGAGTTTGTCGACGCCCAGGTTGTTAAGACACTTGGCTTCCTGGGGGTAGTGGGTTCGAGTCCCACCGCGAGGGCCGTTTTGCGTCTTCGTGCTGTGGCTGAGCAGACTCAAATAGGCCGTTGCCCACGATGCTGGCATGTGCCTTCGTTGCCGAGTTTGTCGACGCCCAGGTTGTTAAGACACTTGGCTTCCTGGGGGTAGTGGGTTCGAGTCCCACCGCGAGGGCCGTTTTGCGCCTTCGTGCTGTGGCTGAGCAGAGTCAAATAGGCCGTTGCTCACTATGTTAGCATGTGCCTTCGTTGCCGAGTTTGTCGACGCCCAGGTTGTTAAGACACTTGGCTTCCTGGGGGTAGTGGGTTCGAGTCCCACCGCGAGGGCCGTTTTGCGCCTTCGTGCTGTGGCTGAGCAGACTCAAATAGGCCGTTGCCCACTATGTTAGCATGTGCCTTCGTTGCCGAGTTTGTCGACGCCCAGGTTGTTAAGACACTTGGCTTCCTGGGGGTAGTGGGTTCGAGTCCCACCGCGAGGGCCGTTTTGCGTCTTCGTGCTGTGGCTGAGCAGACTCAAATAGGCCGTTGCCCACGATGCTGGCATGTGCCTTCGTTGCCGAGTATGTCGACGCCCAGGTTGTTAAGACACTTGGCTTCCTGGCAGATCCTACCGAGTCGCTCCTAGTCACCCTTATACTAAAATGAGCTATTAGTGCCGAATTGACATGAAAAGCACAGTACCCCCCCTATTTCGGGGTCGCTGAATCCAAAACTGCACTCATTTTGCAAATCCGAGACACTGGGGTCGAGTTATGGGGGCGTCCTAATGAGCGGCGGGGGGTCCTAAAAAACCCCGCGATGTGAAGTGTGCGTGCCAACAGGCGTGCCCGTGACATCGCCCAGACAAAACGCACATATGCACCCACACCCTCATGGTTACACTTTCTGAGTGTCTAATTTTTTTCGGTATAGATTCGCTTCAAAAAGCAAGCAAGTGTGCTCATGCACCACTTTGTGGAGGCCAATTGGCCATCGCCCTTCAACTGTCCTGAGTGCAAACCCCTCTTCATGCAATCTCTCGGCCGCCCCTTAGTGCGCTATCATATTGCATTCCCTTTTAAGTACACGTCCCTCCCGCTATGGGTGCCCCCGCCCCCCCCTAGGGGTAGGGGTTGCTCGTGTCCCTCCCACTTCGTATACCCCCCCCCCCCCGCTAGGGGTAGGGTTTGTCTCTGTCCCTCCGGCTTGGGTTACGGAAGGGGGCCGGGGGGGTTCCATTGAGGCCGCGGTCACATTTTTTGTGGCCCGCTTGCGCCCATTTGCGCGTGCCTCTTCATCACTTGAGCCCATCTTCCCCGTTTTCGGGGCGTCTTTGTCTCATTGTCCCCCATGTGCGGCCCTTTCCGCTGAATTTTTTCTTGGTCGCCCCTTGGGACGTGGTCCACGCCCCGGCCCCGGACCAAACGTCCGCCCATGGCTGATGCGTACGGCCATACTACTGGGAATACACCTGAACCCGTCCGATTTCAGCAGTTAACACTGGTCAGGCCCAGTCAGTACTGAGGTGGGAGACCACTTGGGAACACTGGGTGCTGTACGCTTTTTTATTTGCCCTTCCCCGCCCCCTCCGTCCCGATTCCGACTCCCCTCCCTCCCAACGTGCACACATGGCACATGTGCCACTGCGTACGTGCAAGGCTCCTGGCGGCCCCCTTCCACGCCAACCTGCCGCCCGCGACGTCTTCAGCTCATTTTAGTATATGGGTGACTATTACCAACTCGGTAGGATCTGCCTGTTCCTAACCGGTGCCTTCGTTGCCGAGTTTGTCAACGCCCAGGTTGTTAAGACACTTGGCCTCCTGGGGGTAGTGGGTTCGAGTCCCACCGCGAGGGCCGTTTTGCGCCTTCGTGCTGTGGCTGAGCAGAGTCAAATAGGCCGTTGCCCACTATGTTAGCATGTGCCTTCGTTGCCGAGTTTGTCGACGCCCAGGTTGTTAAGACACTTGGCTTCCTGGGGGTAGTGCCCACCGCGAGGGCCGTTTTGCGCCTTCGTGCTGTGGCCGAGCAGACTCAAATAGGCCGTTGCCCACTATGTTAGCATGTGCCTTCGTTGCCGAGTTTGTCGACGCCCAGGTTGTTAAGACACTTGGCCTCCTGGGGGTAGTGGGTTCGAGTCCCACCGCGAGGGCCGTTTTGCGCCTTCGTGCTGTGGCCGAGCAGACTCAAATAGGCCGTTGCCCACTATGTTAGCATGTGCCTTCGTTGCCGAGTTTGTCGACGCCCAGGTTGTTAAGACACTTGGCTTCCTGGGGGTAGTGGGTTCGAGTCCCACCGCGAGGGCCGTTTTGCGCCTTCGTGCTGTGGCCGAGCAGACTCAAATAGGCCGTTGCCCACTATGTTAGCATGTGCCTTCGTTGCCGAGTTTGTCAACGCCCAGGTTGTTAAGACACTTGGCCTCCTGGGGGTAGTGGGTTCGAGTCCCACCGCGAGGGCCGTTTTGCGCCTTCGTGCTGTGGCTGAGCAGACTCAAATAGGCCGTTGCCCACTATGTTAGCATGTGCCTTCGTTGCCGAGTTTGTCGACGCCCAGGTTGTTAAGACACTTGGCTTCCTGGGGGTAGTGGGTTCGAGTCCCACCGCGAGGGCCGTTTTGCGCCTTCGTGCTGTGGCTGAGCAGACTCCAATAGGCCGTTGCCCACTATGTTAGCATGTGCCTTCGTTGCCGAGTTTGTCGACGCCCAGGTTGTTAAGACACTTGGCTTCCTGGGGGTAGTGGGTTCGAGTCCCACCGCGAGGGCCGTTTTGCGCCTTCGTGCTGTGGCCGAGCAGACTCAAATAGGCCGTTGCCCACTATGTTAGCATGTGCCTTCGTTGCCGAGTTTGTCAACGCCCAGGTTGTTAAGACACTTGGCCTCCTGGGGGTAGTGGGTTCGAGTCCCACCGCGAGGGCCGTTTTGCGCCTTCGTGCTGTGGCTGAGCAGACTCAAATAGGCCGTTGCCCACTATGTTAGCATGTGCCTTCGTTGCCGAGTTTGTCGACGCCCAGGTTGTTAAGACACTTGGCTTCCTGGGGGTAGTGGGTTCGAGTCCCACCGCGAGGGCCGTTTTGCGCCTTCGTGCTGTGGCCAAGCAGACTCAAATAGGCCGTTGCCCACAATGTTAGCATGTGCCTTCGTTGCCGAGTTTGTCGACGCCCAGGTTGTTAAGACACTTGGCTTCCTGGGGGTAGTGGGTTCGAGTCCCACCGCGAGGGCCGTTTTGCGCCTTCGTGCTGTGGCCAAGCAGACTCAAATAGGCCGTTGCCCACTATGTTAGCATGTGCCTTCGTTGCCGAGTTTGTCGACGCCCAGGTTGTTAAGACACTTGGCTTCCTGGGGGTAGTGGGTTCGAGTCCCACCGCGAGGGCCGTTTTGCGCCTTCGTGCTGTGGCCGAGCAGACTCAAATAGGCCGTTGCCCACTATGTTAGCATGTGCCTTCGTTGCCGAGTTTGTCGACGCCCAGGTTGTTAAGACACTTGGCTTCTTGGGGGTAGTGGGTTCGAGTCCCACCGCGAGGGCCGTTTTGCGCCTTCGTGCTGTGGCCAAGCAGACTCAAATAGGCCGTTGCCCACTATGTTAGCATGTGCCTTCGTTGCCGAGTTTGTCGACGCCCAGGTTGTTAAGACACTTGGCCTCCTGGGGGTAGTGGGTTCGAGTCCCACCGCGAGGGCCGTTTTGCGCCTTCGTGCTGTGGCCGAGCAGACTCAAATAGGCCGTTGCCCACTATGTTAGCATGTGCCTTCGTTGCCGAGTTTGTCGACGCCCAGGTTGTTAAGACACTTGGCTTCCTGGCAGATCCTACCGAGTCGCTCCTAGTCACCCTTATACTAAAATGAGCTATTAGTGCCGAATTGACATGAAAAGCACAGTACCCCCCCTATTTCGGGGTCGCTGAATCCAAAACTGCACTCATTTTGCAAATCCGAGACAGTGGGGTCGAGTTATGGGGGCGTCCTAATGAGCGGCGGGGGGTCCTAAAAAACCCCGCGATGTGAAGTGTGCGTGCCAACAGGCGTGCCCGTGACATCGCCCAGACAACGCGCATATGCACCCACACCCTCATGGTTACACTTTCTGAGTGTCAATTTTTTTTCGGTATAGATTCGCTTCAAAAAGCAAGCAAGTGTGCTCATGCACCACTTTGTGGAGGCCAATTGGCCATCGCCCTTCAACTGTCCTGAGTGCAAACCCCTCTTCATGCAATCTCTCGGCCGCCCCTTAGTGCGCTATCATATTGCATTCCCTTTTAAGTACACGTCCCTCCCGCTATGGGTGCCCCCGCCCCCCCCTAGGGGTAGGGGTTGCTCGTGTCCCTCCCACTTCGTATACCCCCCCCCCCCCCGCTAGGGGTAGGGTTTGTCTCTGTCCCTCCGGCTTGGGTTACGGAAGGGGGCCGGGGGGGTTCCATTGAGGCCGCGGTCACATTTTTTGTGGCCCGCTTGCGCCCATTTGCGCGTGCCTCTTCATCACTTGAGCCCATCTTCCCCGTTTTCGGGGCGTCTTTGTCTCATTGTCCCCCATGTGCGGCCCTTTCCGCTGAATTTTTTCTTGGTCGCCCCTTGGGACATGGTCCACGCCCCGGCCCCGGACCAAACGTCCGCCCATGGCTGATGCGTACGGCCATACTACTGGGAATACACCTGAACCCGTCCGATTTCAGCAGTTAACCCTGGTCAGGCCCACTTAGTACTGAGGTGGGAGACCACTTGGGAACACTGGGTGCTGTACGCTTTTTTATTTGCCCTTCCCCGCCCCCTCCGTCCCGATTCCGACTCCCCTCCCTCCCAACGTGCACACATGGCACATGTGCCACTGCGTACGTGCAAGGCTCCTGGCGGCCCCCTTCCACGCCAACCTGCCGCCCGCGACGTCTTCAGCTCATTTTAGTATATGGGTGACTATTACCAACTCGGTAGGATCTGCCTGTTCCTAACCGGTGCCTTCGTTGCCGAGTTTGTCAACGCCCAGGTTGTTAAGACACTTGGCCTCCTGGGGGTAGTGGGTTCGAGTCCCACCGCGAGGGCCGTTTTGCGCCTTCGTGCTGTGGCTGAGCAGAGTCAAATAGGCCGTTGCCCACTATGTTAGCATGTGCCTTCGTTGCCGAGTTTGTCGACGCCCAGGTTGTTAAGACACTTGGCTTCCTGGGGGTAGTGGGTTCGAGTCCCACCGCGAGGGCCGTTTTGCGCCTTCGTGCTGTGGCCGAGCAGACTCAAATAGGCCGTTGCCCACTATGTTAGCATGTGCCTTCGTTGCCGAGTTTGTCGACGCCCAGGTTGTTAAGACACTTGGCTTCCTGGGGGTAGTGGGTTCGAGTCCCACCGCGAGGGCCGTTTTGCGCCTTCGTGCTGTGGCCAAGCAGACTCAAATAGGCCGTTGCCCACTATGTTAGCATGTGCCTTCGTTGCTGAGTTTGTCGACGCCCAGGTTGTTAAGACACTTGGCTTCTTGGGGGTAGTGGGTTCGAGTCCCACCGCGAGGGCCGTTTTGCGCCTTCGTGCTGTGGCCGAGCAGACTCAAATAGGCCGTTGCCCACTATGTTAGCATGTGCCTTCGTTGCCGAGTTTGTCGACGCCCAGGTTGTTAAGACACTTGGCTTCCTGGGGGTAGTGGGTTCGAGTCCCACCGCGAGGGCCGTTTTGCGCCTTCGTGCTGTGGCCAAGCAGACTCAAATAGGCCGTTGCCCACTATGTTAGCATGTGCCTTCGTTGCCGAGTTTGTCGACGCCCAGGTTGTTAAGACACTTGGCTTCCTGGGGGTAGTGCCCACCGCGAGGGCCGTTTTGCGCCTTCGTGCTGTGGCCAAGCAGACTCAAATAGGCCGTTGCCCACTATGTTAGCATGTGCCTTCGTTGCCGAGTTTGTCGACGCCCAGGTTGTTAAGACACTTGGCTTCCTGGGGGTAGTGGGTTCGAGTCCCACCGCGAGGGCCGTTTTGCGCCTTCGTGCTGTGGCCGAGCAGACTCAAATAGGCCGTTGCCCACTATGTTAGCATGTGCCTTCGTTGCCGAGTTTGTCGACGCCCAGGTTGTTAAGACACTTGGCTTCCTGGGGGTAGTGGGTTCGAGTCCCACCGCGAGGGCCGTTTTGCGCCTTCGTGCTGTGGCCGAGCAGACTCAAATAGGCCGTTGCCCACTATGTTAGCATGTGCCTTCGTTGCCGAGTTTGTCAACGCCCAGGTTGTTAAGACACTTGGCCTCCTGGGGGTAGTGGGTTCGAGTCCCACCGCGAGGGCCGTTTTGCGCCTTCGTGCTGTGGCCAAGCAGACTCAAATAGGCCGTTGCCCACTATGTTAGCATGTGCCTTCGTTGCCGAGTTTGTCGACGCCCAGGTTGTTAAGACACTTGGCTTCCTGGGGGTAGTGGGTTCGAGTCCCACCGCGAGGGCCGTTTTGCGCCTTCGTGCTGTGGCCAAGCAGACTCAAATAGGCCGTTGCCCACTATGTTAGCATGTGCCTTCGTTGCCGAGTTTGTCGACGCCCAGGTTGTTAAGACACTTGGCTTCCTGGGGGTAGTGGGTTCGAGTCCCACCGCGAGGGCCGTTTTGCGCCTTCGTGCTGTGGCCGAGCAGACTCAAATAGGCCGTTGCCCACTATGTTAGCATGTGCCTTCGTTGCCGAGTTTGTCGACGCCCAGGTTGTTAAGACACTTGGCTTCCTGGGGGTAGTGGGTTCGAGTCCCACCGCGAGGGCCGTTTTGCGCCTTCGTGCTGTGGCCAAGCAGACTCAAATAGGCCGTTGCCCACTATGTTAGCATGTGCCTTCGTTGCCGAGTTTGTCGACGCCCAGGTTGTTAAGACACTTGGCTTCCTGGGGGTAGTGGGTTCGAGTCCCACCGCGAGGGCCGTTTTGCGCCTTCGTGCTGTGGCCGAGCAGACTCAAATAGGCCGTTGCCCACTATGTTAGCATGTGCCTTCGTTGCCGAGTTTGTCGACGCCCAGGTTGTTAAGACACTTGGCTTCCTGGCAGATCCTACCGAGTCGCTCCTAGTCACCCTTATACTAAAATGAGCTATTAGTGCCGAATTGACATGAAAAGCACAGTACCCCCCCTATTTCGGGGTCGCTGAATCCAAAACTGCACTCATTTTGCAAATCCGAGACAGTGGGGTCGAGTTATGGGGGCGTCCTAATGAGCGGCGGGGGGTCCTAAAAACCCCCGCGATGTGAAGTGTGCGTGCCAACAGGCGTGCCCGTGACATCGCCCAGACAACGCGCATATGCACCCACACCCTCATGGTTACACTTTCTGAGTGTCTATTTTTTTTCGGTATAGATTCGCTTCAAAAAGCAAGCAAGTGTGCTCATGCACCACTTTGTGGAGGCCAATTGGCCATCGCCCTTCAACTGTCCTGAGTGCAAACCCCTCTTCATGCAATCTCTCGGCCGCCCCTTAGTGCGCTATCATATTGCATTCCCTTTTAAGTACACGTCCCTCCCGCTATGGGTGCCCCCGCCCCCCCCTAGGGGTAGGGGTTGCTCGTGTCCCTCCCACTTCGTATACCCCCCCCCCCCCGCTAGGGGTAGGGTTTGTCTCTGTCCCTCCGGCTTGGGTTACGGAAGGGGGCCGGGGGGGTTCCATTGAGGCCGCGGTCACATTTTTTGTGGCCCGCTTGCGCCCATTTGCGCGTGCCTCTTCATCACTTGAGCCCATCTTCCCCGTTTTCGGGGCGTCTTTGTCTCATTGTCCCCCATGTGCGGCCCTTTCCGCTGAATTTTTTCTTGGTCGCCCCTTGGGACATGGTCCACGCCCCGGCCCCGGACCAAACGTCCGCCCATGGCTGATGCGTACGGCCATACTACTGGGAATACACCTGAACCCGTCCGATTTCAGCAGTTAACCCTGGTCAGGCCCACCTAGTACTGAGGTGGGAGACCACTTGGGAACACTGGGTGCTGTACGCTTTTTTATTTGCCCTTCCCCGCCCCCTCCGTCCCGATTCCGACTCCCCTCCCTCCCAACGTGCACACATGGCACATGTGCCACTGCGTACGTGCAAGGCTCCTGGCGGCCCCCTTCCACGCCAACCTGCCGCCCGCGACGTCTTCAGCTCATTTTAGTATATGGGTGACTATTACCAACTCGGTAGGATCTGCCTGTTCCTTGTACCGGTGCCTTCGTTGCCGAGTTTGTCAACGCCCAGGTTGTTAAGACACTTGGCCTCCTGGGGGTAGTGGGTTCGAGTCCCACCGCGAGGGCCGTTTTGCGCCTTCGTGCTGTGGCTGAGCAGAGTCAAATAGGCCGTTGCCCACTATGTTAGCATGTGCCTTCGTTGCCGAGTTTGTCGACGCCCAGGTTGTTAAGACACTTGGCTTCCTGGCAGATCCTACCGAGTCGCTCCTAGTCACCCTTATACTAAAATGAGCTATTAGTGCCGAATTGACATGAAAAGCACAGTACCCCCCCTATTTCGGGGTCGCTGAATCCAAAACTGCACTCATTTTGCAAATCCGAGACAGTGGGGTCGAGTTATGGGGGCGTCCTAATGAGCGGCGGGGGGTCCTAAAAAACCCCGCGATGTGAAGTGTGCGTGCCAACAGGCGTGCCCGTGACATCGCCCAGACAACGCACATATGCACCCACACCCTCATGGTTACACTTTCTGAGTGTCTATTTTTTTTCGGTATAGATTCGCTTCAAAAAGCAAGCAAGTGTGCTCATGCACCACTTTGTGGAGGCCAATTGGCCATCGCCCTTCAACTGTCCTGAGTGCAAACCCCTCTTCATGCAATCTCTCGGCCGCCCCTTAGTGCGCTATCATATTGCATTCCCTTTTAAGTACACGTCCCTCCCGCTATGGGTGCCCCCGCCCCCCCCTAGGGGTAGGGGTTGCTCGTGTCCCTCCCACTTCGTATACCCCCCCCCCCCCCCGCTAGGGGTAGGGTTTGTCTCTGTCCCTCCGGCTTGGGTTACGGAAGGGGGCCGGGGGGGTTCCATTGAGGCCGCGGTCACATTTTTTGTGGCCCGCTTGCGCCCATTTGCGCGTGCCTCTTCATCACTTGAGCCCATCTTCCCCGTTTTCGGGGCGTCTTTGTCTCATTGTCCCCCATGTGCGGCCCTTTCCGCTGAATTTTTTCTTGGTCGCCCCTTGGGACATGGTCCACGCCCCGGCCCCGGACCAAACGTCCGCCCATGGCTGATGCGTACGGCCATACTACTGGGAATACACCTGAACCCGTCCGATTTCAGCAGTTAACCCTGGTCAGGCCCAGTCAGTACTGAGGTGGGAGACCACTTGGGAACACTGGGTGCTGTACGCTTTTTTATTTGCCCTTCCCCGCCCCCTCCGTCCCGATTCCGACTCCCCTCCCTCCCAACGTGCACACATGGCACATGTGCCACTGCGTACGTGCAAGGCTCCTGGCGGCCCCCTTCCACGCCAACCTGCCGCCCGCGACGTCTTCAGCTCATTTTAGTATATGGGTGACTATTACCAACTCGGTAGGATCTGCCTGTTCCTTGTACCGGTGCCTTCGTTGCCGAGTTTGTCAACGCCCAGGTTGTTAAGACACTTGGCCTCCTGGGGGTAGTGGGTTCGAGTCCCACCGCGAGGGCCGTTTTGCGCCTTCGTGCTGTGGCTGAGCAGAGTCAAATAGGCCGTTGCCCACTATGTTAGCATGTGCCTTCGTTGCCGAGTTTGTCGACGCCCAGGTTGTTAAGACACTTGGCTTCCTGGGGGTAGTGGGTTCGAGTCCCACCGCGAGGGCCGTTTTGCGCCTTCGTGCTGTGGCCAAGCAGACTCAAATAGGCCGTTGCCCACTATGTTAGCATGTGCCTTCGTTGCCGAGTTTGTCGACGCCCAGGTTGTTAAGACACTTGGCTTCCTGGGGGTAGTGGGTTCGAGTCCCACCGCGAGGGCCGTTTTGCGCCTTCGTGCTGTGGCCGAGCAGACTCAAATAGGCCGTTGCCCACTATGTTAGCATGTGCCTTCGTTGCCGAGTTTGTCGACGCCCAGGTTGTTAAGACACTTGGCTTCCTGGGGGTAGTGGGTTCGAGTCCCACCGCGAGGGCCGTTTTGCGCCTTCGTGCTGTGGCCAAGCAGACTCAAATAGGCCGTTGCCCACTATGTTAGCATGTGCCTTCGTTGCCGAGTTTGTCGACGCCCAGGTTGTTAAGACACTTGGCTTCTTGGGGGTAGTGGGTTCGAGTCCCACCGCGAGGGCCGTTTTGCGCCTTCGTGCTGTGGCCGAGCAGACTCAAATAGGCCGTTGCCCACTATGTTAGCATGTGCCTTCGTTGCCGAGTTTGTCGACGCCCAGGTTGTTAAGACACTTGGCTTCCTGGGGGTAGTGGGTTCGAGTCCCACCGCGAGGGCCGTTTTGCGCCTTCGTGCTGTGGCCAAGCAGACTCAAATAGGCCGTTGCCCACTATGTTAGCATGTGCCTTCGTTGCCGAGTTTGTCGACGCCCAGGTTGTTAAGACACTTGGCTTCCTGGGGGTAGTGCCCACCGCGAGGGCCGTTTTGCGCCTTCGTGCTGTGGCCAAGCAGACTCAAATAGGCCGTTGCCCACTATGTTAGCATGTGCCTTCGTTGCCGAGTTTGTCGACGCCCAGGTTGTTAAGACACTTGGCTTCCTGGGGGTAGTGGGTTCGAGTCCCACCGCGAGGGCCGTTTTGCGCCTTCGTGCTGTGGCTGAGCAGACTCCAATAGGCCGTTGCCCACTATGTTAGCATGTGCCTTCGTTGCCGAGTTTGTCGACGCCCAGGTTGTTAAGACACTTGGCTTCCTGGGGGTAGTGGGTTCGAGTCCCACCGCGAGGGCCGTTTTGCGCCTTCGTGCTGTGGCCGAGCAGACTCAAATAGGCCGTTGCCCACTATGTTAGCATGTGCCTTCGTTGCCGAGTTTGTCAACGCCCAGGTTGTTAAGACACTTGGCTTCCTGGGGGTAGTGGGTTCGAGTCCCACCGCGAGGGCCGTTTTGCGCCTTCGTGCTGTGGCCGAGCAGACTCAAATAGGCCGTTGCCCACTATGTTAGCATGTGCCTTCGTTGCCGAGTTTGTCGACGCCCAGGTTGTTAAGACACTTGGCTTCCTGGGGGTAGTGGGTTCGAGTCCCACCGCGAGGGCCGTTTTGCGCCTTCGTGCTGTGGCCAAGCAGACTCAAATAGGCCGTTGCCCACTATGTTAGCATGTGCCTTCGTTGCCGAGTTTGTCGACGCCCAGGTTGTTAAGACACTTGGCTTCCTGGGGGTAGTGGGTTCGAGTCCCACCGCGAGGGCCGTTTTGCGCCTTCGTGCTGTGGCCGAGCAGACTCAAATAGGCCGTTGCCCACTATGTTAGCATGTGCCTTCGTTGCCGAGTTTGTCGACGCCCAGGTTGTTAAGACACTTGGCTTCCTGGCAGATCCTACCGAGTCGCTCCTAGTCACCCTTATACTAAAATGAGCTATTAGTGCCGAATTGACATGAAAAGCACAGTACCCCCCCTATTTCGGGGTCGCTGAATCCAAAACTGCACTCATTTTGCAAATCCGAGACAGTGGGGTCGAGTTATGGGGGCGTCCTAATGAGCGGCGGGGGGTCCTAAAAAACCCCGCGATGTGAAGTGTGCGTGCCAACAGGCGTGCCCGTGACATCGCCCAGACAACGCGCATATGCACCCACACCCTCATGGTTACACTTTCTGAGTGTCTATTTTTTTTCGGTATAGATTCGCTTCAAAAAGCAAGCAAGTGTGCTCATGCACCACTTTGTGGAGGCCAATTGGCCATCGCCCTTCAACTGTCCTGAGTGCAAACCCCTCTTCATGCAATCTCTCGGCCGCCCCTTAGTGCGCTATCATATTGCATTCCCTTTTAAGTACACGTCCCTCCCGCTATGGGTGCCCCCGCCCCCCCCTAGGGGTAGGGGTTGCTCGTGTCCCTCCCACTTCGTATACCCCCCCCCCCCCGCTAGGGGTAGGGTTTGTCTCTGTCCCTCCGGCTTGGGTTACGGAAGGGGGCCGGGGGGGTTCCATTGAGGCCGCGGTCACATTTTTTGTGGCCCGCTTGCGCCCATTTGCGCGTGCCTCTTCATCACTTGAGCCCATCTTCCCCGTTTTCGGGGCGTCTTTGTCTCATTGTCCCCCATGTGCGGCCCTTTCCGCTGAATTTTTTCTTGGTCGCCCCTTGGGACATGGTCCACGCCCCGGCCCCGGACCAAACGTCCGCCCATGGCTGATGCGTACGGCCATACTACTGGGAATACACCTGAACCCGTCCGATTTCAGCAGTTAACCCTGGTCAGGCCCAGTCAGTACTGAGCTGGGAGACCACTTGGGAACACTGGGTGCTGTACGCTTTTTTATTTGCCCTTCCCCGCCCCCTCCGTCCCGATTCCGACTCCCCTCCCTCCCAACGTGCACACATGGCACATGTGCCACTGCGTACGTGCAAGGCTCCTGGCGGCCCCCTTCCACGCCAACCTGCCGCCCGCGACGTCTTCAGCTCATTTTAGTATATGGGTGACTATTACCAACTCGGTAGGATCTGCCTGTTCCTTGTACCGGTGCCTTCGTTGCCGAGTTTGTCAACGCCCAGGTTGTTAAGACACTTGGCCTCCTGGGGGTAGTGGGTTCGAGTCCCACCGCGAGGGCCGTTTTGCGCCTTCGTGCTGTGGCTGAGCAGAGTCAAATAGGCCGTTGCCCACTATGTTAGCATGTGCCTTCGTTGCCGAGTTTGTCGACGCCCAGGTTGTTAAGACACTTGGCTTCCTGGCAGATCCTACCGAGTCGCTCCTAGTCACCCTTATACTAAAATGAGCTATTAGTGCCGAATTGACATGAAAAGCACAGTACCCCCCCTATTTCGGGGTCGCTGAATCCAAAACTGCACTCATTTTGCAAATCCGAGACAGTGGGGTCGAGTTATGGGGGCGTCCTAATGAGCGGCGGGGGGTCCTAAAAAACCCCGCGATGTGAAGTGTGCGTGCCAACAGGCGTGCCCGTGACATCGCCCAGACAACGCGCATATGCACCCACACCCTCATGGTTACACTTTCTGAGTGTCTATTTTTTTTCGGTATAGATTCGCTTCAAAAAGCAAGCAAGTGTGCTCATGCACCACTTTGTGGAGGCCAATTGGCCATCGCCCTTCAACTGTCCTGAGTGCAAACCCCTCTTCATGCAATCTCTCGGCCGCCCCTTAGTGCGCTATCATATTGCATTCCCTTTTAAGTACACGTCCCTCCCGCTATGGGTGCCCCCGCCCCCCCCTAGGGGTAGGGGTTGCTCGTGTCCCTCCCACTTCGTATACCCCCCCCCCCCCCGCTAGGGGTAGGGTTTGTCTCTGTCCCTCCGGCTTGGGTTACGGAAGGGGGCCGGGGGGGTTCCATTGAGGCCGCGGTCACATTTTTTGTGGCCCGCTTGCGCCCATTTGCGCGTGCCTCTTCATCACTTGAGCCCATCTTCCCCGTTTTCGGGGCGTCTTTGTCTCATTGTCCCCCATGTGCGGCCCTTTCCGCTGAATTTTTTCTTGGTCGCCCCTTGGGACATGGTCCACGCCCCGGCCCCGGACCAAACGTCCGCCCATGGCTGATGCGTACGGCCATACTACTGGGAATACACCTGAACCCGTCCGATTTCAGCAGTTAACCCTGGTCAGGCCCAGTCAGTACTGAGGTGGGAGACCACTTGGGAACACTGGGTGCTGTACGCTTTTTTATTTGCCCTTCCCCGCCCCCTCCGTCCCGATTCCGACTCCCCTCCCTCCCAACGTGCACACATGGCACATGTGCCACTGCGTACGTGCAAGGCTCCTGGCGGCCCCCTTCCACGCCAACCTGCCGCCCGCGACGTCTTCAGCTCATTTTAGTATATGGGTGACTATTACCAACTCGGTAGGATCTGCCTGTTCCTTGTACCGGTGCCTTCGTTGCCGAGTTTGTCAACGCCCAGGTTGTTAAGACACTTGGCCTCCTGGGGGTAGTGGGTTCGAGTCCCACCGCGAGGGCCGTTTTGCGCCTTCGTGCTGTGGCTGAGCAGAGTCAAATAGGCCGTTGCCCACTATGTTAGCATGTGCCTTCGTTGCCGAGTTTGTCGACGCCCAGGTTGTTAAGACACTTGGCTTCCTGGGGGTAGTGGGTTCGAGTCCCACCGCGAGGGCCGTTTTGCGCCTTCGTGCTGTGGCCAAGCAGACTCAAATAGGCCGTTGCCCACTATGTTAGCATGTGCCTTCGTTGCCGAGTTTGTCGACGCCCAGGTTGTTAAGACACTTGGCTTCCTGGGGGTAGTGGGTTCGAGTCCCACCGCGAGGGCCGTTTTGCGCCTTCGTGCTGTGGCCGAGCAGACTCAAATAGGCCGTTGCCCACTATGTTAGCATGTGCCTTCGTTGCCGAGTTTGTCGACGCCCAGGTTGTTAAGACACTTGGCTTCCTGGCAGATCCTACCGAGTCGCTCCTAGTCACCCTTATACTAAAATGAGCTATTAGTGCCGAATTGACATGAAAAGCACAGTACCCCCCCTATTTCGGGGTCGCTGAATCCAAAACTGCACTCATTTTGCAAATCCGAGACAGTGGGGTCGAGTTATGGGGGCGTCCTAATGAGCGGCGGGGGGTCCTAAAAAACCCCGCGATGTGAAGTGTGCGTGCCAACAGGCGTGCCCGTGACATCGCCCAGACAACGCGCATATGCACCCACACCCTCATGGTTACACTTTCTGAGTGTCAATTTTTTTTCGGTATAGATTCGCTTCAAAAAGCAAGCAAGTGTGCTCATGCACCACTTTGTGGAGGCCAATTGGCCATCGCCCTTCAACTGTCCTGAGTGCAAACCCCTCTTCATGCAATCTCTCGGCCGCCCCTTAGTGCGCTATCATATTGCATTCCCTTTTAAGTACACGTCCCTCCCGCTATGGGTGCCCCCGCCCCCCCCTAGGGGTAGGGGTTGCTCGTGTCCCTCCCACTTCGTATACCCCCCCCCCCCCGCTAGGGGTAGGGTTTGTCTCTGTCCCTCCGGCTTGGGTTACGGAAGGGGGCCGGGGGGGTTCCATTGAGGCCGCGGTCACATTTTTTGTGGCCCGCTTGCGCCCATTTGCGCGTGCCTCTTCATCACTTGAGCCCATCTTCCCCGTTTTCGGGGCGTCTTTGTCTCATTGTCCCCCATGTGCGGCCCTTTCCGCTGAATTTTTTCTTGGTCGCCCCTTGGGACATGGTCCACGCCCCGGCCCCGGACCAAACGTCCGCCCATGGCTGATGCGTACGGCCATACTACTGGGAATACACCTGAACCCGTCCGATTTCAGCAGTTAACCCTGGTCAGGCCCAGTCAGTACTGAGGTGGGAGACCACTTGGGAACACTGGGTGCTGTACGCTTTTTTATTTGCCCTTCCCCGCCCCCTCCGTCCCGATTCCGACTCCCCTCCCTCCCAACGTGCACACATGGCACATGTGCCACTGCGTACGTGCAAGGCTCCTGGCGGCCCCCTTCCACGCCAACCTGCCGCCCGCGACGTCTTCAGCTCATTTTAGTATATGGGTGACTATTACCAACTCGGTAGGATCTGCCTGTTCCTTGTATCGGTGCCTTCGTTGCCGAGTTTGTCAACGCCCAGGTTGTTAAGACACTTGGCCTCCTGGGGGTAGTGGGTTCGAGTCCCACCGCGAGGGCCGTTTTGCGCCTTCGTGCTGTGGCTGAGCAGAGTCAAATAGGCCGTTGCCCACTATGTTAGCATGTGCCTTCGTTGCCGAGTTTGTCGACGCCCAGGTTGTTAAGACACTTGGCTTCCTGGGGGTAGTGGGTTCGAGTCCCACCGCGAGGGCCGTTTTGCGCCTTCGTGCTGTGGCCAAGCAGACTCAAATAGGCCGTTGCCCACTATGTTAGCATGTGCCTTCGTTGCCGAGTTTGTCGACGCCCAGGTTGTTAAGACACTTGGCTTCCTGGGGGTAGTGGGTTCGAGTCCCACCGCGAGGGCCGTTTTGCGCCTTCGTGCTGTGGCCGAGCAGACTCAAATAGGCCGTTGCCCACTATGTTAGCATGTGCCTTCGTTGCCGAGTTTGTCGACGCCCAGGTTGTTAAGACACTTGGCTTCCTGGGGGTAGTGGGTTCGAGTCCCACCGCGAGGGCCGTTTTGCGCCTTCGTGCTGTGGCCAAGCAGACTCAAATAGGCCGTTGCCCACTATGTTAGCATGTGCCTTCGTTGCCGAGTTTGTCGACGCCCAGGTTGTTAAGACACTTGGCTTCTTGGGGGTAGTGGGTTCGAGTCCCACCGCGAGGGCCGTTTTGCGCCTTCGTGCTGTGGCCGAGCAGACTCAAATAGGCCGTTGCCCACTATGTTAGCATGTGCCTTCGTTGCCGAGTTTGTCGACGCCCAGGTTGTTAAGACACTTGGCTTCCTGGGGGTAGTGGGTTCGAGTCCCACCGCGAGGGCCGTTTTGCGCCTTCGTGCTGTGGCCGAGCAGACTCAAATAGGCCGTTGCCCACTATGTTAGCATGTGCCTTCGTTGCCGAGTTTGTCGACGCCCAGGTTGTTAAGACACTTGGCTTCCTGGGGGTAGTGCCCACCGCGAGGGCCGTTTTGCGCCTTCGTGCTGTGGCCAAGCAGACTCAAATAGGCCGTTGCCCACTATGTTAGCATGTGCCTTCGTTGCCGAGTTTGTCGACGCCCAGGTTGTTAAGACACTTGGCTTCCTGGGGGTAGTGGGTTCGAGTCCCACCGCGAGGGCCGTTTTGCGCCTTCGTGCTGTGGCCGAGCAGACTCAAATAGGCCGTTGCCCACTATGTTAGCATGTGCCTTCGTTGCCGAGTTTGTCGACGCCCAGGTTGTTAAGACACTTGGCTTCCTGGGGGTAGTGGGTTCGAGTCCCACCGCGAGGGCCGTTTTGCGCCTTCGTGCTGTGGCCAAGCAGACTCAAATAGGCCGTTGCCCACTATGTTAGCATGTGCCTTCGTTGCCGAGTTTGTCGACGCCCAGGTTGTTAAGACACTTGGCTTCTTGGGGGTAGTGGGTTCGAGTCCCACCGCGAGGGCCGTTTTGCGCCTTCGTGCTGTGGCCGAGCAGACTCAAATAGGCCGTTGCCCACTATGTTAGCATGTGCCTTCGTTGCCGAGTTTGTCGACGCCCAGGTTGTTAAGACACTTGGCTTCCTGGGGGTAGTGGGTTCGAGTCCCACCGCGAGGGCCGTTTTGCGCCTTCGTGCTGTGGCCGAGCAGACTCAAATAGGCCGTTGCCCACTATGTTAGCATGTGCCTTCGTTGCCGAGTTTGTCAACGCCCAGGTTGTTAAGACACTTGGCCTCCTGGGGGTAGTGCCCACCGCGAGGGCCGTTTTGCGCCTTCGTGCTGTGGCCAAGCAGACTCAAATAGGCCGTTGCCCACTATGTTAGCATGTGCCTTCGCTGCCGAGTTCGTCGACGCCCAGGTTGTTAAGACACTTGGCTTCCTGGGGGTAGTGGGTTCGAGTCCCACCGCGAGGGCCGTTTTGCGCCTTCGTGCTGTGGCCGAGCAGACTCAAATAGGCCGTTGCCCACTATGTTAGCATGTGCCTTCGTTGCCGAGTTTGTCGACGCCCAGGTTGTTAAGACACTTGGCTTCTTGGGGGTAGTGGGTTCGAGTCCCACCGCGAGGGCCGTTTTGCGCCTTCGTGCTGTGGCCAAGCAGACTCCAATAGGCCGTTGCCCACTATGTTAGCATGTGCCTTCGTTGCCGAGTTTGTCGACGCCCAGGTTGTTAAGACACTTGGCTTCCTGGGGGTAGTGGGTTCGAGTCCCACCGCGAGGGCCGTTTTGCGCCTTCGTGCTGTGGCCGAGCAGACTCAAATAGGCCGTTGCCCACTATGTTAGCATGTGCCTTCGTTGCCGAGTTTGTCGACGCCCAGGTTGTTAAGACACTTGGCTTCCGGGCAGATCCTACCGAGTCGCTCCTAGTCACCCTTATACTAAAATGAGCTATTAGTGCCGAATTGACATGAAAAGCACAGTACCCCCCCTATTTCGGGGTCGCTGAATCCAAAACTGCACTCATTTTGCGAATCCGAGACAGTGGGGTCGAGTGGGGTCGAGTTATGGGGGCGTCCTAATGAGCGGCGGGGGGTCCTAAAAAACCCCGCGATGTGAAGTGTGCGTGCCAACAGGCGTGCCCGTGACATCGCCCAGACAAAACGCAGATATGCACCCACACCCTCATGGCTACACTTCTGAGTGTCTATTTTTTTTCGGTATAGATTCGCTTCGAAAAGCAAGCAAGTGTGCTCATGCACCACTTTGTGGAGGCCAATTGGCCATCGCCCTTCAACTGTCCTGAGTGCAAACCCCTCTTCATGCAATCTCTCGGCCGCCCCTTAGTGCGCTCATATTGCATTCCCTTTTAAGTACACGTCCCTCCCGCTATGGGTGCCCCCGCCCCCCCCTAGGGGTAGGGGTTGCTCGTGTCCCTCCCACTTCGTATACCCCCCCCCCCCCCGCTAGGGGTAGGGTTTGTCTCTGTCCCTCCGGCTTGGGTTACGGAAGGGGGCCGGGGGGGTTCCATTGAGGCCGCGGTCACATTTTTTGTGGCCCGCTTGCGCCCATTTGCGCGTGCCTCTTCATCACTTGAGCCCATCTTCCCCGTTTTCGGGGCGTCTTTGTCTCATTGTCCCCCATGTGCGGCCCTTTCCGCTGAATTTTTTCTTGGTCGCCCCTTGGGACGTGGTCCACGCCCCGGCCCCGGACCAAACGTCCGCCCATGGCTGATGCGTACGGCCATACTACTGGGAATACACTTGAACCCGTCCGATTTCAGCAGTTAACCCTGGTCAGGCCCAGTCAGTACTGAGGTGGGAGACCACTTGGGAACACTGGGTGCTGTACGCTTTTTTATTTGCCCTTCCCCGCCCCCTCCGTCCCGATTCCGACTCCCCTCCCTCCCAACGTGCACACATGGCACATGTGCCACTGCGTACGTGCAAGGCTCCTGGCGGCCCCCTTCCACGCCAACCTGCCGCCCGCGACGTCTTCAGCTCATTTTAGTATATGGGTGACTATTACCAACTCGGTAGGATCTGCCTGTTCCTAACCGGTGCCTTCGTTGCCGAGTTTGTCAACGCCCAGGTTGTTAAGACACTTGGCCTCCTGGGGGTAGTGGGTTCGAGTCCCACCGCGAGGGCCGTTTTGCGCCTTCGTGCTGTGGCCGAGCAGACTCAAATAGGCCGTTGCCCACTATGTTAGCATGTGCCTTCGTTGCCGAGTTTGTCGACGCCCAGGTTGTTAAGACACTTGGCTTCCTGGGGGTAGTGGGTTCGAGTCCCACCGCGAGGGCCGTTTTGCGCCTTCGTGCTGTGGCCAAGCAGACTCAAATAGGCCGTTGCCCACTATGTTAGCATGTGCCTTCGTTGCCGAGTTTGTCGACGCCCAGGTTGTTAAGACACTTGGCTTCCTGGGGGTAGTGGGTTCGAGTCCCACCGCGAGGGCCGTTTTGCGCCTTCGTGCTGTGGCCGAGCAGACTCAAATAGGCCGTTGCCCACTATGTTAGCATGTGCCTTCGTTGCCGAGTTTGTCGACGCCCACGTTGTTAAGACACTTGGCTTCCTGGGGGTAGTGGGTTCGAGTCCCACCGCGAGGGCCGTTTTGCGCCTTCGTGCTGTGGCCGAGCAGACTCAAATAGGCCGTTGCCCACTATGTTAGCATGTGCCTTCGTTGCCGAGTTTGTCGACGCCCAGGTTGTTAAGACACTTGGCTTCCTGGCAGATCCTACCGAGTCGCTCCTAGTCACCCTTATACTAAAATGAGCTATTAGTGCCGAATTGACATGAAAAGCACAGTACCCCCCCTATTTCGGGGTCGCTGAATCCAAAACTGCACTCATTTTGCAAATCCGAGACAGTGGGGTCGAGTTATGGGGGCGTCCTAATGAGCGGCGGGGGGTCCTAAAAAACCCCGCGATGTGAAGTGTGCGTGCCAACAGGCGTGCCCGTGACATCGCCCAGACAAAACGCGCATATGCACCCACACCCTCATGGATACACTTTCTGAGTGTCAATTTTTTTTCGGTATAGATTCGCTTCAAAAAGCAAGCAAGTGTGCTCATGCACCACTTTGTGGAGGCCAATTGGCCATCGCCCTTCAACTGTCCTGAGTGCAAACCCCTCTTCATGCAATCTCTCGGCCGCCCCTTAGTGCGCTATCATATTGCATTCCCTTTTAAGTACACGTCCCTCCCGCTATGGGTGCCCCCGCCCCCCCCTAGGGGTAGGGGTTGCTCGTGTCCCTCCCACTTCGTATACCCCCCCCCCCCCGCTAGGGGTAGGGTTTGTCTCTGTCCCTCCGGCTTGGGTTACGGAAGGGGGCCGGGGGGGTTCCATTGAGGCCGCGGTCACATTTTTTGTGGCCCGCTTGCGCCCATTTGCGCGTGCCTCTTCATCACTTGAGCCCATCTTCCCCGTTTTCGGGGCGTCTTTGTCTCATTGTCCCCCATGTGCGGCCCTTTCCGCTGAATTTTTTCTTGGTCGCCCCTTGGGACGTGGTCCACGCCCCGGCCCCGGACCAAACGTCCGCCCATGGCTGATGCGTACGGCCATACTACTGGGAATACACTTGAACCCGTCCGATTTCAGCAGTTAACCCTGGTCAGGCCCAGTCAGTACTGAGGTGGGAGACCACTTGGGAACACTGGGTGCTGTACGCTTTTTTATTTGCCCTTCCCCGCCCCCTCCGTCCCGATTCCGACTCCCCTCCCTCCCAACGTGCACACATGGCACATGTGCCACTGCGTACGTGCAAGGCTCCTGGCGGCCCCCTTCCACGCCAACCTGCCGCCCGCGACGTCTTCAGCTCATTTTAGTATATGGGTGACTATTACCAACTCGGTAGGATCTGCCTGTTCCTAACCGGTGCCTTCGTTGCCGAGTTTGTCAACGCCCAGGTTGTTAAGACACTTGGCCTCCTGGGGGTAGTGGGTTCGAGTCCCACCGCGAGGGCCGTTTTGCGCCTTCGTGCTGTGGCCGAGCAGACTCAAATAGGCCGTTGCCCACTATGTTAGCATGTGCCTTCGTTGCCGAGTTTGTCGACGCCCAGGTTGTTAAGACACTTGGCTTCCTGGGGGTAGTGGGTTCGAGTCCCACCGCGAGGGCCGTTTTGCGCCTTCGTGCTGTGGCCAAGCAGACTCAAATAGGCCGTTGCCCACTATGTTAGCATGTGCCTTCGTTGCCGAGTTTGTCGACGCCCAGGTTGTTAAGACACTTGGCTTCCTGGGGGTAGTGGGTTCGAGTCCCACCGCGAGGGCCGTTTTGCGCCTTCGTGCTGTGGCCGAGCAGACTCAAATAGGCCGTTGCCCACTATGTTAGCATGTGCCTTCGTTGCCGAGTTTGTCGACGCCCAGGTTGTTAAGACACTTGGCTTCCTGGGGGTAGTGGGTTCGAGTCCCACCGCGAGGGCCGTTTTGCGCCTTCGTGCTGTGGCCGAGCAGACTCAAATAGGCCGTTGCCCACTATGTTAGCATGTGCCTTCGTTGCCGAGTTTGTCGACGCCCAGGTTGTTAAGACACTTGGCTTCCTGGCAGATCCTACCGAGTCGCTCCTAGTCACCCTTATACTAAAATGAGCTATTAGTGCCGAATTGACATCAAAAGCACAGTACCCCCCCTATTTCGGGGTCGCTGAATCCAAAACTGCACTCATTTTGCAAATCCGAGACAGTGGGGTCGAGTTATGGGGGCGTCCTAATGAGCGGCGGGGGGTCCTAAAAAACCCCGCGATGTGAAGTGTGCGTGCCAACAGGCGTGCCCGTGACATCGCCCAGACAAAACGCGCATATGCACCCACACCCTCATGGATACACTTTCTGAGTGTCAATTTTTTTTCGGTATAGATTCGCTTCAAAAAGCAAGCAAGTGTGCTCATGCACCACTTTGTGGAGGCCAATTGGCCATCGCCCTTCAACTGTCCTGAGTGCAAACCCCTCTTCATGCAATCTCTCGGCCGCCCCTTAGTGCGCTATCATATTGCATTCCCTTTTAAGTACACGTCCCTCCCGCTATGGGTGCCCCCGCCCCCCCCTAGGGGTAGGGGTTGCTCGTGTCCCTCCCACTTCGTATACCCCCCCCCCCCCGCTAGGGGTAGGGTTTGTCTCTGTCCCTCCGGCTTGGGTTACGGAAGGGGGCCGGGGGGGTTCCATTGAGGCCGCGGTCACATTTTTTGTGGCCCGCTTGCGCCCATTTGCGCGTGCCTCTTCATCACTTGAGCCCATCTTCCCCGTTTTCGGGGCGTCTTTGTCTCATTGTCCCCCATGTGCGGCCCTTTCCGCTGAATTTTTTCTTGGTCGCCCCTTGGGACGTGGTCCACGCCCCGGCCCCGGACCAAACGTCCGCCCATGGCTGATGCGTACGGCCATACTACTGGGAATACACCTGAACCCGTCCGATTTCAGCAGTTAACCCTGGTCAGGCCCAGTCAGTACTGAGGTGGGAGACCACTTGGGAACACTGGGTGCTGTACGCTTTTTTATTTGCCCTTCCCCGCCCCCTCCGTCCCGATTCCGACTCCCCTCCCTCCCAACGTGCACACATGGCACATGTGCCACTGCGTACGTGCAAGGCTCCTGGCGGCCCCCTTCCACGCCAACCTGCCGCCCGCGACGTCTTCAGCTCATTTTAGTATATGGGTGACTATTACCAACTCGGTAGGATCTGCCTGTTCCTTGTACCGGTGCCTTCGTTGCCGAGTTTGTCAACGCCCAGGTTGTTAAGACACTTGGCCTCCTGGGGGTAGTGGGTTCGAGTCCCACCGCGAGGGCCGTTTTGCGCCTTCGTGCTGTGGCTGAGCAGACTCAAATAGGCCGTTGCCCACTATGTTAGCATGTGCCTTCGTTGCCGAGTTTGTCGACGCCCAGGTTGTTAAGACACTTGGCTTCCTGGGGGTAGTGGGTTCGAGTCCCACCGCGAGGGCCGTTTTGCGCCTTCGTGCTGTGGCCAAGCAGACTCAAATAGGCCGTTGCCCACTATGTTAGCATGTGCCTTCGTTGCCGAGTTTGTCGACGCCCAGGTTGTTAAGACACTTGGCTTCCTGGGGGTAGTGGGTTCGAGTCCCACCGCGAGGGCCGTTTTGCGCCTTCGTGCTGTGGCCGAGCAGACTCAAATAGGCCGTTGCCCACTATGTTAGCATGTGCCTTCGTTGCCGAGTTTGTCGACGCCCAGGTTGTTAAGACACTTGGCTTCCTGGGGGTAGTGGGTTCGAGTCCCACCGCGAGGGCCGTTTTGCGTCTTCGTGCTGTGGCTGAGCAGACTCAAATAGGCCGTTGCCCACTATGTTAGCATGTGCCTTCGTTGCCGAGTTTGTCGACGCCCAGGTTGTTAAGACACTTGGCTTCCTGGCAGATCCTACCGAGTCGCTCCTAGTCACCCTTATACTAAAATGAGCTATTAGTGCCGAATGGACATGAAAAGCACAGTACCCCCCCTATTTCGGGGTCGCTGAATCCAAAACTGCACTCATTTTGCAAATCCGAGACAGTGGGGTCGAGTTATGGGGGCGTCCTAATGAGCGGCGGGGGGTCCTAAAAAACTCGCGATGTGAAGTGTGCGTGCCAACAGGCGTGCCCGTGACATCGCCCAGACAAAACGCGAATATGCACCCACACCCTCATGGATACACTTTCTGAGTGTCTGTTTTTTTCGGTATAGATTCGCTTCAAAAAGCAAGCAAGTGTGCTCATGCACCACTTTGTGGAGGCCAATTGGCCATCGCCCTTCAACTGTACTGAGTGCAAACCCCTCTTCATGCAATCTCTCGGCCGCCCCTTAGTGCGCTATCATATTGCATTCCCTTTTAAGTACACGTCCCTCCCGCTATGGGTGCCCCCGCCCCCCCCTAGGGGTAGGGGTTGCTCGTGTCCCTCCCACTTCGTATACCCCCCCCCCCCCCGCTAGGGGTAGGGTTTGTCTCTGTCCCTCCGGCTTGGGTTACGGAAGGGGGCCGGGGGGGTTCCATTGAGGCCGCGGTCACATTTTTTGTGGCCCGCTTGCGCCCATTTGCGCGTGCCTCTTCATCACTTGAGCCCATCTTCCCCGTTTTCGGGGCGTCTTTGTCTCATTGTCCCCCATGTGCGGCCCTTTCCGCTGAATTTTTTCTTGGTCGCCCCTTGGGACGTGGTCCACGCCCCGGCCCCGGACCAAACGTCCGCCCATGGCTGATGCGTACGGCCATACTACTGGGAATACACTTGAACCCGTCCGATTTCAGCAGTTAACACTGGTCAGGCCCAGTCAGTACTGAGGTGGGAGACCACTTGGGAACACTGGGTGCTGTACGCTTTTTTATTTGCCCTTCCCCGCCCCCTCCGTCCCGATTCCGACTCCCCTCCCTCCCAACGTGCACACATGGCACATGTGCCACTGCGTACGTGCAAGGCTCCTGGCGGCCCCCTTCCACGCCAACCTGCCGCCCGCGACGTCTTCAGCTCATTTTAGTATATGGGTGACTATTACCAACTCGGTAGGATCTGCCTGTTCCTAACCGGTGCCTTCGTTGCCGAGTTTGTCAACGCCCAGGTTGTTAAGACACTTGGCCTCCTGGGGGTAGTGGGTTCGAGTCCCACCGCGAGGGCCGTTTTGCGCCTTCGTGCTGTGGCTGAGCAGACTCAAATAGGCCGTTGCCCACTATGTTAGCATGTGCCTTCGTTGCCGAGTTTGTCGACGCCCAGGTTGTTAAGACACTTGGCTTCCTGGGGGTAGTGGGTTCGAGTCCCACCGCGAGGGCCGTTTTGCGCCTTCGTGCTGTGGCCAAGCAGACTCAAATAGGCCGTTGCCCACTATGTTAGCATGTGCCTTCGTTGCCGAGTTTGTCGACGCCCAGGTTGTTAAGACACTTGGCTTCCTGGGGGTAGTGGGTTCGAGTCCCACCGCGAGGGCCGTTTTGCGCCTTCGTGCTGTGGCCGAGCAGACTCAAATAGGCCGTTGCCCACTATGTTAGCATGTGCCTTCGTTGCCGAGTTTGTCGACGCCCAGGTTGTTAAGACACTTGGCTTCCTGGGGGTAGTGGGTTCGAGTCCCACCGCGAGGGCCGTTTTGCGCCTTCGTGCTGTGGCCGAGCAGACTCAAATAGGCCGTTGCCCACTATGTTAGCATGTGCCTTCGTTGCCGAGTTTGTCGACGCCCAGGTTGTTAAGACACTTGGCTTCCTGGCAGATCCTACCGAGTCGCTCCTAGTCACCCTTATACTAAAATGAGCTATTAGTGCCGAATTGACATGAAAAGCACAGTACCCCCCCTATTTCGGGGTCGCTGAATCCAAAACTGCACTCATTTTGCAAATCCGAGACAGTGGGGTCGAGTTATGGGGGCGTCCTAATGAGCGGCGGGGGGTCCTAAAAAACCCCGCGATGTGAAGTGTGCGTGCCAACAGGCGTGCCCGTGACATCGCCCAGACAAAACGCGCATATGCACCCACACCCTCATGGTTACACTTTCTGAGTGTCTATTTTTTTCGGTATAGATTCGCTTCAAAAAGCAAGCAAGCGTGCTCATGCACCACTTTGTGGAGGCCAATTGGCCATCGCCCTTCAACTGTCCTGAGTGCAAACCCCTCTTCATGCAATCTCTCGGCCGCCCCTTAGTGCGCTATCATATTGCATTCCCTTTTAAGTACACGTCCCTCCCGCTATGGGTGCCCCCGCCCCCCCCTAGGGGTAGGGGTTGCTCGTGTCCCTCCCACTTCGTATACCCCCCCCCCCCCCCGCTAGGGGTAGGGTTTGTCTCTGTCCCTCCGGCTTGGGTTACGGAAGGGGGCCGGGGGGGTTCCATTGAGGCCGCGGTCACATTTTTTGTGGCCCGCTTGCGCCCATTTGCGCGTGCCTCTTCATCACTTGAGCCCATCTTCCCCGTTTTCGGGGCGTCTTTGTCTCATTGTCCCCCATGTGCGGCCCTTTCCGCTGAATTTTTTCTTGGTCGCCCCTTGGGACGTGGTCCACGCCCCGGCCCCGGACCAAACGTCCGCCCATGGCTGATGCGTACGGCCATACTACTGGGAATACACTTGAACCCGTCCGATTTCAGCAGTTAACCCTGGTCAGGCCCAGTCAGTACTGAGGTGGGAGACCACTTGGGAACACTGGGTGCTGTACGCTTTTTTATTTGCCCTTCCCCGCCCCCTCCGTCCCGATTCCGACTCCCCTCCCTCCCAACGTGCACACATGGCACATGTGCCACTGCGTACGTGCAAGGCTCCTGGCGGCCCCCTTCCACGCCAACCTGCCGCCCGCGACGTCTTCAGCTCATTTTAGTATATGGGTGACTATTACCAACTCGGTAGGATCTGCCTGTTCCTAACCGGTGCCTTCGTTGCCGAGTTTGTCAACGCCCAGGTTGTTAAGACACTTGGCCTCCTGGGGGTAGTGGGTTCGAGTCCCACCGCGAGGGCCGTTTTGCGCCTTCGTGCTGTGGCTGAGCAGAGTCAAATAGGCCGTTGCCCACTATGTTAGCATGTGCCTTCGTTGCCGAGTTTGTCGACGCCCAGGTTGTTAAGACACTTGGCTTCCTGGGGGTAGTGGGTTCGAGTCCCACCGCGAGGGCCGTTTTGCGCCTTCGTGCTGTGGCCAAGCAGACTCAAATAGGCCGTTGCCCACTATGTTAGCATGTGCCTTCGTTGCCAAGTTTGTCGACGCCCAGGTTGTTAAGACACTTGGCTTCCTGGGGGTAGTGGGTTCGAGTCCCACCGCGAGGGCCGTTTTGCGCCTTCGTGCTGTGGCCAAGCAGACTCAAATAGTCCGTTGCCCACTATGTTAGCATGTGCCTTCGTTGCCGAGTTTGTCGACGCCCAGGTTGTTAAGACACTTGGCTTCCTGGGGGTAGTGGGTTCGAGTCCCACCGCGAGGGCCGTTTTGCGCCTTCGTGCTGTGGCCGAGCAGACTCAAATAGGCCGTTGCCCACTATGTTAGCATGTGCCTTCGTTGCCGAGTTTGTCGACGCCCAGGTTGTTAAGACACTTGGCTTCCTGGGGGTAGTGGGTTCGAGTCCCACCGCGAGGGCCGTTTTGCGCCTTCGTGCTGTGGCCAAGCAGACTCAAATAGTCCGTTGCCCACTATGTTAGCATGTGCCTTCGTTGCCGAGTTTGTCGACGCCCAGGTTGTTAAGACACTTGGCTTCCTGGGGGTAGTGGGTTCGAGTCCCACCGCGAGGGCCGTTTTGCGCCTTCGTGCTGTGGCCAAGCAGACTCAAATAGGCCGTTGCCCACTATGTTAGCATGTGCCTTCGTTGCCGAGTTTGTCGACGCCCAGGTTGTTAAGACACTTGGCTTCCTGGCAGATCCTACCGAGTCGCTCCTAGTCACCCTTATACTAAAATGAGCTATTAGTGCCGAATTGACATGAAAAGCACAGTACCCCCCCTATTTCGGGGTCGCTGAATCCAAAACTGCACTCATTTTGCAAATCCGAGACAGTGGGGTCGAGTGGGGTCGAGTTATGGGGGCGTCCTAATGAGCGGCGGGGGGTCCTAAAAAACCCCGCGATGTGAAGTGTGCGTGCCAACAGGCGTGCCCGTGACATCGCCCAGACAAAACGCGGATATGCACCCACACCCTCATGGCTACACTTTCTGAGTGTCTATTTTTTTTCGGTATAGATTCGCTTCAAAAAGCAAGCAAGTGTGCTCATGCACCACTTTGTGGAGGCCAATTGGCCATCGCCCTTCAACTGTCCTGAGTGCAAACCCCTCTTCATGCAATCTCTCGGCCGCCCCTTAGTGCGCTCATATTGCATTCCCTTTTAAGTACACGTCCCTCCCGCTATGGGTGCCCCCGCCCCCCCCTAGGGGTAGGGGTTGCTCGTGTCCCTCCCACTTCGTATACCCCCCCCCCCCCGCTAGGGGTAGGGTTTGTCTCTGTCCCTCCGGCTTGGGTTACGGAAGGGGGCCGGGGGGGTTCCATTGAGGCCGCGGTCACATTTTTTGTGGCCCGCTTGCGCCCATTTGCGCGTGCCTCTTCATCACTTGAGCCCATCTTCCCCGTTTTCGGGGCGTCTTTGTCTCATTGTCCCCCATGTGCGGCCCTTTCCGCTGAATTTTTTCTTGGTCGCCCCTTGGGACGTGGTCCACGCCCCGGCCCCGGACCAAACGTCCGCCCATGGCTGATGCGTACGGCCATACTACTGGGAATACACCTGAACCCGTCCGATTTCAGCAGTTAACCCTGGTCAGGCCCAGTCAGTACTGAGGTGGGAGACCACTTGGGAACACTGGGTGCTGTACGCTTTTTTATTTGCCCTTCCCCGCCCCCTCCGTCCCGATTCCGACTCCCCTCCCTCCCAACGTGCACACATGGCACATGTGCCACTGCGTACGTGCAAGGCTCCTGGCGGCCCCCTTCCACGCCAACCTGCCGCCCGCGACGTCTTCAGCTCATTTTAGTATATGGGTGACTATTACCAACTCGGTAGGATCTGCCTGTTCCTAACCGGTGCCTTCGTTGCCGAGTTTGTCAACGCCCAGGTTGTTAAGACACTTGGCCTCCTGGGGGTAGTGGGTTCGAGTCCCACCGCGAGGGCCGTTTTGCGCCTTCGTGCTGTGGCTGAGCAGACTCAAATAGGCCGTTGCCCACTATGTTAGCATGTGCCTTCGTTGCCGAGTTTGTCGACGCCCAGGTTGTTAAGACACTTGGCTTCCTGGGGGTAGTGGGTTCGAGTCCCACCGCGAGGGCCGTTTTGCGCCTTCGTGCTGTGGCTGAGCAGACTCAAATAGGCCGTTGCCCACTATGTTAGCATGTGCCTTCGTTGCCGAGTTTGTCGACGCCCAGGTTGTTAAGACACTTGGCCTCCTGGGGGTAGTGGGTTCGAGTCCCACCGCGAGGGCCGTTTTGCGCCTTCGTGCTGTGGCTGAGCAGACTCAAATAGGCCGTTGCCCACTATGTTAGCATGTGCCTTCGTTGCCGAGTTTGTCGACGCCCAGGTTGTTAAGACACTTGGCTTCCTGGGGGTAGTGGGTTCGAGTCCCACCGCGAGGGCCGTTTTGCGTCTTCGTGCTGTGGCTGAGCAGACTCAAATAGGCCGTTGCCCACTATGTTAGCATGTGCCTTCGTTGCCGAGTTTGTCGACGCCCAGGTTGTTAAGACACTTGGCTTCCTGGGGGTAGTGGGTTCGAGTCCCACCGCGAGGGCCGTTTTGCGTCTTCGTGCTGTGGCTGAGCAGACTCAAATAGGCCGTTGCCCACTATGTTAGCATGTGCCTTCGTTGCCGAGTTTGTCGACGCCCAGGTTGTTAAGACACTTGGCTTCCTGGCAGATCCTACCGAGTCGCTCCTAGTCACCCTCATACTAAAATGAGCTATTAGTGCCGAATTGACATCAAAAGCACAGTACCCCCCCTATTTCGGGGTCGCTGAATCCAAAACTGCACTCATTTTGCAAATCCGAGACAGTGGGGTCGAGTTATGGGGGCGTCCTAATGAGCGGCGGGGGGTCCTAAAAAACCCCGCGATGTGAAGTGTGCGTGCCAACAGGCGTGCCCGTGACATCGCCCAGACAAAACGCGCATATACACCCACCCCACACTTTCTGAGTGTCTATTTTTTTTCGGTATAGATTCGCTTCGAAAAGCAAGCAAGTGTGCTCATGCACCACTTTGTGGAGGCCAATTGGCCATCGCCCTTCAACTGTCCTGAGTGCAAACCCCTCTTCATGCAATCTCTCGGCCGCCCCTTAGTGCGCTATCATATTGCATTCCCTTTTAAGTACACGTCCCTCCCGCTATGGGTGCCCCCGCCCCCCCCTAGGGGTAGGGGTTGCTCGTGTCCCTCCCACTTCGTATACCCCCCCCCCCCCCGCTAGGGGTAGGGTTTGTCTCTGTCCCTCCGGCTTGGGTTACGGAAGGGGGCCGGGGGGGTTCCATTGAGGCCGCGGTCACATTTTTTGTGGCCCGCTTGCGCCCATTTGCGCGTGCCTCTTCATCACTTGAGCCCATCTTCCCCGTTTTCGGGGCGTCTTTGTCTCATTGTCCCCCATGTGCGGCCCTTTCCGCTGAATTTTTTCTTGGTCGCCCCTTGGGACGTGGTCCACGCCCCGGCCCCGGACCAAACGTCCGCCCATGGCTGATGCGTACGGCCATACTACTGGGAATACACTTGAACCCGTCCGATTTCAGCAGTTAACCCTGGTCAGGCCCAGTCAGTACTGAGGTGGGAGACCACTTGGGAACACTGGGTGCTGTACGCTTTTTTATTTGCCCTTCCCCGCCCCCTCCGTCCCGATTCCGACTCCCCTCCCTCCCAACGTGCACACATGGCACATGTGCCACTGCGTACGTGCAAGGCTCCTGGCGGCCCCCTTCCACGCCAACCTGCCGCCCGCGACGTCTTCAGCTCATTTTAGTATATGGGTGACTATTACCAACTCGGTAGGATCTGCCTGTTCCTAACCGGTGCCTTCGTTGCCGAGTTTGTCAACGCCCAGGTTGTTAAGACACTTGGCCTCCTGGGGGTAGTGGGTTCGAGTCCCACCGCGAGGGCCGTTTTGCGCCTTCGTGCTGTGGCTGAGCAGACTCAAATAGGCCGTTGCCCACTATGTTAGCATGTGCCTTCGTTGCCGAGTTTGTCGACGCCCAGGTTGTTAAGACACTTGGCTTCCTGGGGGTAGTGGGTTCGAGTCCCACCGCGAGGGCCGTTTTGCGCCTTCGTGCTGTGGCCGAGCAGACTCAAATAGGCCGTTGCCCACTATGTTAGCATGTGCCTTCGTTGCCGAGTTTGTCGACGCCCAGGTTGTTAAGACACTTGGCTTCCTGGGGGTAGTGGGTTCGAGTCCCACCGCGAGGGCCGTTTTGCGCCTTCGTGCTGTGGCCGAGCAGACTCAAATAGGCCGTTGCCCACTATGTTAGCATGTGCCTTCGTTGCCGAGTTTGTCGACGCCCAGGTTGTTAAGACACTTGGCTTCCTGGGGGTAGTGGGTTCGAGTCCCACCGCGAGGGCCGTTTTGCGCCTTCGTGCTGTGGCTGAGCAGACTCAAATAGGCCGTTGCCCACTATGTTAGCATGTGCCTTCGTTGCCGAGTTTGTCGACGCCCAGGTTGTTAAGACACTTGGCTTCCTGGGGGTAGTGGGTTCGAGTCCCACCGCGAGGGCCGTTTTGCGTCTTCGTGCTGTGGCTGAGCAGACTCAAATAGGCCGTTGCCCACTATGTTAGCATGTGCCTTCGTTGCCGAGTTTGTCGACGCCCAGGTTGTTAAGACACTTGGCTTCTTGGCAGATCCTACCGAGTCGCTCCTAGTCACCCTTATACTAAAATGAGCTATTAGTGCCGAATTGACATCAAAAGCACAGTATCCCCCCTATTTCGGGGTCGCTGAATCCAAAACTGCACTCATTTTGCAAATCCGAGACAGTGGGGTCGAGTTATGGGGGCGTCCTAATGAGCGGCGGGGGGTCCTAAAAAACCCCGCGATGTCTTCCCTTCGCATGTTGCGTCGGGGCGCTGCGTTCTGTCGGCCGCTGCGGCCGGTGCTCCTGGTGGTGTCGTTTCCGCGTTCGCGGAGCCCAGTCGTTGGTGTGCCGGGGCTGTGCTGGATGTGGCGGGATGTGCCGTTTGCGTGTCAGCGGCGCCCAGGAGTTGGCGTATTGGGGGTTGTGTTGGTTGTTGCGGGGGTCGGTTGACTGTTTTTGCTGCCCACACACCTCCGTCCTCAGGCCGTCCACCTCCTGCCTCGCTGCGTTTCATGTGCCCCCCCCCCCCCCGCCGCCCCTGTGCGCCTTCCTCGACCGCTTCGCTCGCTCCAGAACTGCCCCCATACCAATCCCTCGTTTGCCTTAGAGACATGCCCGTGTGCACGGGTTTGCGACGTTAGCGGACCGGTTTTTTGGGGGAGGGCCCCTTCGGCCCCGTTCCCAAGTATCGTCACGTCGCGTCTCCACAACGCCGCCGCGGTGTCTGCAATCGGCAGACCGCGCCCGCCTGGGGCGGACAGTGTCTACAGAGGACAGACTGCGATGCCTGTGTGCGGCGCGCGCCTTGCGGCCGCCACACTCCCCCCCCCCCCCCCCCGTGAGCCTCATCATCGCCAACCCCCGCCCCCCGTGCGCCTCGTGAAACGAGGCGTGCGGATCCAGTGCAACGGCACTCGGTAGCCACGTGGTTTGGCCATCAGATCCTGTCAATTGAGCCTTTTTTGGGGGGGGAAGGGGGGGGCTCTATCGACCCCCTCCTCCCCCAAGTGCATGTCCGCCCACACCCGGAAGCGTCAGGTGAGGGTCCCCTGAGACTTCAATGGCACCTGCGGCACCCCCCTGTCCGTCGCGTGTGCCCCTCAATGGCACCTGCGGCACCCCCCGGTCCGTCGCGTGTGCCTCTCAGGTGCCCGGACCATGTCCGTGCTCACGATCGTCGACGCGCACCCGCTCATCATCACGCTGCTGCTGTTCGCCGTCATGGAGATCGTGCCCCCCCTCGCGGACGCAGGAGGGGGCACCCAAGTGGTCATCCACGGGGAGGTGCGCGGCCCCCCTGCCCCTGCCCCCAGCCGCCCGGTCGTGCTCCGCTGGAGTGCACGGCTGTTCTGCTGATCCCTCCGCCCCCGTGTGGCAGGGCCCCTCAAACGATCGCGAAGGCACCGGCCGGGCGCCACTCCGGCGGCGCACCCGCGAAGCACCCCGGATACGCCCCGGTGCTATGTCCGGTGGCACCCAGACGCATTCCAGGCCCCCGCCTGGTCTCTGTCTAACACGTGGTGTCTGCCAGGGCGTTTCTTAGGTGCCTTTTTTTTGTTTCAGAGCGTCGACCTCCAACCGTGGTCGGTTAGCTTCTGAAGGCCGTCGGTTACTCTCCACAACCCTCAACACCCCACAACCCCTTGTCAACCCGGAGCAACCCTCCGCCACCGTCAACAGCCGCCTGCTACCACCAGCGAGCCCCCGCACTACCACACAGCGCCCCCACAGCCCCAGCACTACTGCACAGCGCCCCCAAAGCCCCAGCACTACTGCACAGCGCCCCCACAGCCCCCGCACTACTGCACAGCGCCCCCACAGCCCCAGCACTACTGCACAGCGCCCCCACAGCCCCCGCACTACTGCACAGCGCCCCCACAGCCCCAGCACTACTGCACAGCGCCCCCACAGCCCCCGCACTACTGCACAGCGCCCCCACAGCCCCAGCACTACTGCACAGCGCCCCCACAGCCCCCGCACTACTGCACAGCGCCCCCACAGCCCCCGCACTACTGCACAGCGCCCCCACAGCCCCCGCACTACTGCACAGCGCCCCCACACTGCACAGCGCCCCCACAGCCCCCGCACTACTGCACAGCGCCCCCACAGCCCCAGCACTACTGCACACTGCCCCCACAGCCCCAGCACTACTGCACAGCGCCCCCACAGCCCCCGCACTACTGCACAGCGCCCCCACAGCCCCAGCACTACTGCACAGCGCCCCCACAGCCCCCGCACTACTGCACAGCGCCCCCACAGCCCCAGCACTACTGCACAGCGCCCCCACAGCCCCCGCACTACTGCACAGCGCCCCCACAGCCCCCGCACTACTGCACAGCGCCCCCACAGCCCCAGCACTACTGCACAGCGCCCCCAAAGCCCCCGCACTACTGCACAGCGCCCCCACAGCCCCAGCACTACTGCACAGCGCCCCCACAGCCCCAGCACTACTGCACAGCGCCCCCACAGCCCCCGCACTACTGCACAGCGCCCCCACAGCCCCCGCACTACTGCACAGAGCCCCCACAGCCCCAGCACTACTGCACAGCGCCCCCACAGCCCCCGCACTACTGCACAGCGCCCCCACAGCCCCAGCACTACTGCACAGCGCCCCCACAGCCCCCGCACTACTGCACAGCGCCCCCACAGCCCCAGCACTACTGCACAGCGCCCCCACAGCCCCAGCACTACTGCACAGCGCCCCCACAGCCCCCGCACTACTGCACAGCGCCCCCACAGCCCCAGCACTACTGCACAGAGCCCCCACAGCCCCAGCACTACTGCACAGCGCCCCCACAGCCCCCGCACTACTGCACAGCGCCCCCACAGCCCCAGCACTACTGCACAGAGCCCCCACAGCCCCAGCACTACTGCACAGCGCCCCCACAGCCCCCGCACTACTGCACAGCGCCCCCACAGCCCCCGCACTACTGCACAGAGCCCCCACAGCCCCCGCACTACTGCACAGAGCCCCCACAGCCCCAGCACTACTGCACAGCGCCCCCACAGCCCCAGCACTACTGCACAGAGCCCCCACAGCCCCCGCACTACTGCACAGCGCCCCCACAGCCCCAGCACTACTGCACAGCGCCCCCACAGCCCCCGCACTACTGCACAGCGCCCCCACAGCCCCCGCACTACTGCACAGCGCCCCCACAGCCCCCGCACTACTGCACAGCGCCCCCACAGCCCCAGCACTACTGCACAGCGCCCCCACAGCCCGCGCAATACTGCACAGCGCCCCCACAGCCCCCGCACTACTGCACAGCGCCCCCACAGCCCCCGCACTACTGCACAGCGCCCCCACACTGCACAGCGCCCCCACAGCCCCCGCACTACTGCACAGCGCCCCCACAGCCCCAGCACTACTGCATAGTGCCCCCACAGCCCCAGCACTACTGCACAGCGCCCCCACAGCCCCCGCACTACTGCACAGCGCCCCCACAGCCCCAGCACTACTGCACAGCGCCCCCACAGCCCCCGCACTACTGCACAGCGCCCCCACAGCCCCAGCACTACTGCACAGCGCCCCCACAGCCCCCGCACTACTGCACAGCGCCCCCACAGCCCCCGCACTACTGCACAGCGCCCCCACAGCCCCAGCACTACTGCACAGCGCCCCCAAAGCCCCCGCACTACTGCACAGCGCCCCCACAGCCCCAGCACTACTGCACAGCGCCCCCACAGCCCCAGCACTACTGCACAGCGCCCCCACAGCCCCCGCACTACTGCACAGCGCCCCCACAGCCCCCGCACTACTGCACAGAGCCCCCACAGCCCCAGCACTACTGCACAGCGCCCCCACAGCCCCCGCACTACTGCACAGCGCCCCCACAGCCCCAGCACTACTGCACAGCGCCCCCACAGCCCCCGCACTACTGCACAGCGCCCCCACAGCCCCAGCACTACTGCACAGCGCCCCCACAGCCCCAGCACTACTGCACAGCGCCCCCACAGCCCCCGCACTACTGCACAGCGCCCCCACAGCCCCAGCACTACTGCACAGAGCCCCCACAGCCCCAGCACTACTGCACAGCGCCCCCACAGCCCCCGCACTACTGCACAGCGCCCCCACAGCCCCAGCACTACTGCACAGAGCCCCCACAGCCCCAGCACTACTGCACAGCGCCCCCACAGCCCCCGCACTACTGCACAGCGCCCCCACAGCCCCCGCACTACTGCACAGAGCCCCCACAGCCCCAGCACTACTGCACAGCGCCCCCACAGCCCCCGCACTACTGCACAGAGCCCCCACAGCCCCCGCACTACTGCACAGCGCCCCCACAGCCCCAGCACTACTGCACAGAGCCCCCACAGCCCCAGCACTACTGCACAGCGCCCCCACAGCCCCCGCACTACTGCACAGCGCCCCCACAGCCCCAGCACTACTGCACAGCGCCCCCACAGCCCCCGCACTACTGCACAGCGCCCCCACAGCCCCAGCACTACTGCACAGCGCCCCCACAGCCCCAGCACTACTGCACAGCGCCCCCACAGCCCCCGCACTACTGCACAGCGCCCCCACAGCCCCAGCACTACTGCACAGAGCCCCCACAGCCCCAGCACTACTGCACAGCGCCCCCACAGCCCCCGCACTACTGCACAGCGCCCCCACAGCCCCAGCACTACTGCACAGCGCCCCCACAGCCCCAGCACTACTGCACAGCGCCCCCACAGCCCCAGCACTACTGCACAGCGCCCCCACAGCCCCAGCACTACTGCACAGAGCCCCCACAGCCCCCGCACTACTGCACAGCGCCCCCACAGCCCCCGCACTACTGCACAGAGCCCCCACAGCCCCAGCACTACTGCACAGCGCCCCCACAGCCCCCGCACTACTGCACAGCGCCCCCACAGCCCCAGCACTACTGCACAGCGCCCCCACAGCCCCCGCACTACTGCACAGCGCCCCCACAGCCCCAGCACTACTGCACAGCGCCCCCACAGCCCCAGCACTACTGCACAGCGCCCCCACAGCCCCCGCACTACTGCACAGCGCCCCCACAGCCCCAGCACTACTGCACAGCGCCCCCACAGCCCCAGCACTACTGCACAGCGCCCCCACAGCCCCCGCACTACTGCACAGCGCCCCCACAGCCCCAGCACTACTGCACAGAGCCCCCACAGCCCCAGCACTACTGCACAGCGCCCCCACAGCCCCCGCACTACTGCACAGCGCCCCCACAGCCCCCGCACTACTGCACAGAGCCCCCACAGCCCCAGCACTACTGCACAGCGCCCCCACAGCCCCAGCACTACTGCACAGCGCCCCCACAGCCCCCGCACTACTGCACAGAGCCCCCACAGCCCCCGCACTACTGCACAGCGCCCCCACAGCCCCCGCACTACTGCACAGAGCCCCCACAGCCCCAGCACTACTGCACAGCGCCCCCACAGCCCCAGCACTACTGCACAGCGCCCCCACATTCCTCAACTACAACAGCACGTCGGGTCGTTAGGGTCACACGAATCACCCCCGTTCTACCGTCAACCCCCCCCCCCCCCCGGGAGGGGGGACTGCCTGCTGCAGCTGGGGAACACGTGAGGTCAGCCCGGCGCGCAACCGCCGCATGCGGTTGTGAGTCGCGTGTGCGGCTGCATCCGTTGTGGAATCTGTTCTTGCTACGCTCGCGGGCGGACCGGCGCTTATAGGCCAGTCATCAACGGGCAACGATGGCGGCCCGCGGCGCTCCATTGCAGACGGCACAGCGCTGGTCCCGGGGTATATCCGGACGCTCAGCGATTGGAGGGTAACCGACGGTAGTTGAAGTAACTGATGGCGGTTGGAGAGTAACCGACGGCCTTCAGAAGCTAACCGACGACGGTTGGAGGTCGACGCTCTGAAACAAAAAAAATTTTTGGCACCTAAAAAACGCCCTGGCAGAGATCACGTGTTAGACAGAGACCAGGCGGGGGCCTGGAATGCGTCTGGGTGCCACCGGACACAGCACCGGGGCGTATCCGGGGTGCTTCGCGGGTGCGGCGCCGGAGTGGCGCCCGGTGTGAGACCGCGGCACCGCCCGATGTGACCCGCACCGGGAATGAACCTCAACCGCATCCGTGCCGGGGGGCTGGGGTAGGACGTGTGCGGGGGTTGAATGGGGCGGGCCGTCCGATGAGCAGGCGCTCGGCCGTATCCCCCCCATCATCCCCGCTCTTACACACCCGCAAGTACCAGGGGTTGCCATAAGGACGCTCAGCCTTTTTTTTTTTTTACTAAGGCAGCCACTCTCTGATGTTTGGTGGCTACCCACCAACCGCCATCGGTTACCCACCAACCGCCATCAATTACACACCAACCGCCATCGGTTACACACCAACCGCCATCAATTACCCACCAACCGCCATCGGTTACACACCAGCCGCCATCGGTTACCCACCAACCGCCATCGGTTACCCACCAACCGCCATCGGTTACACACCAACCGCCATCAATTACCCACCAACCGCCATCGGTTACACACCAACCGCCATCGGTTACCCACCAACCGCCATCAGTTACCCACCGGCCGCCATCATAGGGCGTATTGGACACTCCGAGTTTTTTTTTTTATTATTATGGCAACCCCTGGCAAGTACCAACCGGCATACCCACTCCGCCTCTATCGCATCCCCCCCTCTCTCTTCTTCTCCGTTCCTTAATGTTGGGTGTTCGGGCCCAAATTTTGGCGCCGAAGGCGTCGGAAACGGTTTCCGGTTCGTTTCCGTGTGACTGTTTACTGGCGGTGTGTGCCCCCCGCCCCCCGCCCCCCGCCTCCCCCCCCCCCCCAGTGCAGAACAGTCCGGATTTCATTGGGACTTCCGATACGCCAGTGAACATGAGCCACAGCGCTACAGACCAGCAGCACCACACACCCTCTTCGTCAGGGCTTTGCGTGGCACCCTCTGATGCCCTTCTCCTGCGTATTCGGGGGCGGCGTGCAGGCCCCGGTCACGTGGATCAACAGCGAGACGCTGCTGTGCGTGGCCCCGGAGGTGAACAGCACGTCGTCGTGCGCGGGGGAGGCCACTGAAGTGGCCCTCACAACCCACACCACGACGTCCCAGGTGCGTGCGCGCGCGCGCTCGTGTGTGTCGCGCGTTCTGTGGTGTGCTTCAGTCCGTTTTGGACGTCGTTTTCGGCAGTGGTGTTCATTGCTTGTACATCCGTATCTGCGTGTATAGCTGCACTCATGGGCGTATTGCCCGGGGTCCAGCGGCCCCTGCGGCCCCGGCGGCGGCTGTTTGCCTGCCGTTGGGGGACTGCCGCACATTTGTGGGTGTCCCACCCACGGGTCGTCTCATTGGTTTGTGACAGAAAAGTACCGATGGGGGAGCTCGGAAAAAGGGTCGCGCGCGCGCAGGGGAGTGGTGGAGCGCAGGGGGTGGACGGCCGGTAAGGCGCGTTGAGGCGTGGGGCACCTGGGCCTCACGCACACGGCAACGCCGCGAGGCAGGTTTGTGGACGACCGGAGGGCGGCGGAGGTGCGTGGGCAGCAAAACCCCCAAACGACCCCCGCAACAACCAGCACAACCCCCAATACGCCAACTACTGGGCGCTGCTGACGCGCAAACGGCACATCCCGCCACATTCAGCACAGCCCCAGCACACCAACCACTGGGCTCCGCGAACGCGGAAACGACACCAGCAGGAGCACCGGCCGCAGCGGCCGACAGAACGCAGCGACCCGACGCAACATGCGAAGGGAAGAACGGGTGACTGTCCAGGGCCCCGTAAAGGAGCAACAACGCGACGGACTGTCACACGGGGGGGGGGGGGGGGGTTGGCGCCCGCCTTGAAATCAGGGAGGAGGGTGCGGAGGGTGCGGAGGGTGTGAACCAAGGGTCCATCTGCTGCTGCGTCCCGCGTGTGAGAGATGGGGTGTGGGATTGGGTTTGGGTTGTGGGCATGCGATGGAACAGGCGCGCGCAGTCGCCCACTTCGCAGTACCGCGGGCCCCCACGCGGTGTGTGCACTGGCGGCGCCTCGTGTCACCGCGCCACCACTTTCAGACGCGGTGGGTAGATCCGGACGTGATTTGGGGGCACTGTCCAGGGCCGCGGTCCTTTGGGACCGAGATTTTTTTTTTGTTAAGGACCGCCCCAGGGGGCCACCAACCGACAACCACCAACCGCCACCAACTGCCGATCACCAACCGCCAACCGCCACCAACCGCCACCAACCGCCACCAATCGCCAGTTGCCAACTGCCAACCGCCAATCGCCACCAACCGCCAACCGCCAACCGCCACCAACCATGGTTGAACATATGAGCTACACGCAGGAAACCTGGGTACAGGAGCTTTCTTCGTTAAGGACCGCCCTGCCGTAAAGAAACCGCAACCCGATGGCGTGTCACACAGCGGGGGCGGTCTGCAGCTGCACACCATCGGCCGGCCCGCTCACTTCCCCTCCGCTGCGCCTGCAGGTCGCGTTGCGGCGGGTCCCCACCCCCGCCGTCATTGCCGTGGAGCCCGACCGGGGGTACCACAGCCAAGCGCAGTGGGTCACGGTCCAGGGCTACGGCTTTGAGCTGACGGCCCATCTCACGTGCGCCTTCATCAGCGCCGAGGAGAGGCTGTACGCCCGATCCCCGTACGACGTCGCCTTCGTCAGCGCCACGGAGATCAGGTGCCGGCAGCCCCCGAACCCGCGGCCGTTCTCCATCCCCAGTTATCTGGAGGTCTCGGTGGACGGGCAAGTCTTTTCCAGTACCCTCATCAGGTGTGCGTGCGGAGGCAGGGGCTCAGGGCAGGGCGACCCTCAGCGGTGCCGTTTTCGTTTCACCTCAATGCGGAGCGCCCGTTTGGTCTGTCTGCCGTTGGCGGTTACTAGCCAACTGACGCTGCTGACCAGCCAACCGACGGTGCTGACCAGCCAACTGACGCTGCTGACCAGCCAACCGACGGTTACCAGCCAACCGACGTCTGGTTGCTCGCTCCTGCCCCGTTCGTGTCAATGGCTGCGATTCTGAGTGCTTCTCTAGAGGGAAGGCGTGTGGTCCTTCAACTTGGTTGGGCGATCACACGAGCGACACACTGCCACACCCGTCCCATGCACATCGACCCCTTCTGTTGTGCATTTCCAATGCAATGCTATCCGACCGGCCGTGTCGGCTGACACGTGACAACGCCTCAAGGACAACGTGTCACGCGTGACAATGCGTCCGCGACCTGCGGTCACTCTCGACCAAGACCCAACGGCCCTCGATCCATCATCCGGGCCGGTGCATATGCACGCTCGGCCGCACGCACCCCCCCCCCCCTGACCCATCCGGTTCGTAGGTACTCGATCGTGGGGCCTGCCGTGAGCATGGTGGTCCGGCCAAGTGCCACGTCCCTGAAGGCGTCCATCACCTCGATACTGCCCCTCATTACGGTGCTCACCATCGACGTGGAGGGCCATGAGGTGTGGCGCACCCCCGCACCACCGCTTGGCACGCCCGCACGCTGCGCGTCACCCATTGCCCCCGCTGCCCAGGCAGAGGTTCGAGCCCTCCGCACACGCCGGTGGCGACACAAGTATCTCTCTGCAAAGCTTCCAACACTCCACAGCGCGGGGGGGGGGGGGGGGCGCAGGCAGAGCTGTGCCTGGGTTTGTTTGTTTTTTAACACTGCGTTGACAAATGGGGGTCCGACTTCCCTCGTTCACCCCGATTTGTCAGCCCGATTCAGTGGTTTGCAGGATTGGACACCAGAAATAGGCAGTTTACCTGGGCGCCTGGGAGGGCGGTGATGCCACTGGGAACCCCCCCCCCCCCTCATTGTGAGGGACCCAATGTGCATTTGTTTTGCATACAGGTTGGCAGCAGGCTTTTGCTTGGTGTGTCGGACACCCTCCCCCCCCGGGGGGGGGGGGTCAAATACTGGGCGCCGCTGACACGCAAACGGCACATCCCGCCACATTCAGCACAGCCCCAACGCACCAACCACTGGGCTCCGCGAACGCGGAAACGACACCAGCCGGAGCACCGGCCGCAGCGGCGGACAGAAAGCAGCGACCCGACGCAACATGCGAAGGGAAGGACGGGTGACTGTCCAGGGCCCCGTAAAGAAACAACAACCAGACGGAATGTCACACGGGGGTCAGTTCCAGCCTTTGAGCCCGGGATCCGAAGCAAAAGCCTTCTTGGCAGTGATTTCTGATGGCAAAGAGTGCCGTTTGTTTTGGTCAGAGTGGACAGTCGTCACAGACCTTCATGGACCTGAGCGCGTCCCTTGTGGCGCCCACATGTACACCGTCGTGGGGGTGGTCACCGGTGCCGGACAACCCGAGGGCAAACGTATGTCTGACCACCCGTCATCGAACACGAGTGACGAACGGTGCCCGTCAAGCGGCGTGAAGGTCTTCAAAAAGGGGCCGGTTTGGGTTCAACGTTTGACGAGACAACCCACTGCACCGGCGACCACCTGTGAACATGCTCCCGCAGGGGAACTGCTGATGCAACCACCGCTTCTATTCCCCAGGAAAGCGCCGGAAACGGCCTAATTATTGGCGATGCAGTCATGACAGCCTGGGAGACCCTGGACCTCCCACGCCGCGCCGTTGCACTTGGGCACCGGGTGTTGTGCAAAGGCATATGATGATCACATCTTTGCACTTGTGCTGCACTGTTTTGCATGTGAGCTGCCCCGAGGGCCCTCACACTGTCCAAGACCTGTTGTCCCATTTTCGGTCGGAATTGAGTCTCTTTTCCTCAAATTATGCCCCCCCCATTCATTGGCCTCATTCAGTGAAAAATTTCCCTCGAGGGGCAAGTTGTACAATTTCCTGCTCAAAGAGGGAAAGCTTGCGAGGCCCGCATGGTGCGCACGCGACAGCCCCAGGAATGGGGTGTTTCGCGAAAAAGTCAGGCGGTGTACCGGGTTCGCGCACTGGCTCCCAGGCCCCTGTTTGTCCGTAGGTCGGGGCTTTTGACGACGACGCGCGGCTTGTGACGGTGTCTGGCCCCGCCCGCTCCGACTCCCCCGCCCTCAATGGGACGGCGGCAGTGACGTCGGAGGGTCGGGCGGTGTTCTCGACGCTGTCGTTGCACACGCCGCGGACCGGGACGTACAACTTGACGTTCGCGGTGCTGCCCCTCAAAAGCGCTGTGTTGCAGGTGTGAGGCCGTGCTCCGCCCCCGCCTCCTCCGCTTCTGCCCGCAGGGCCTCCCTTTTCCCCTGTCCCCCCGCCACAGAACTGCCGGTGGTTGGCTTGGCGGAAGCCTTGGTTCATGGCGGGTACTCATGGAGGCACCTCTTGTGCCGTGGGGGGTACTCATGCAGGCGGCTGTAGTGCTGGGGTATCCGGTGCACAGACCTGCTATGCGACGGTTCCCATCGGAGGAGGACGGAGGACGCCAGCCAAGGCCTTGCTCCTCGAAAGCCCCCCCCCCCCCCCGTGTGATATTCCGTCGGATTGCTGTTTCTTAACGGGACAGTCACCCGTTCGTCCCTTCGCGTGCTGCGTCGGGTCGCTGCGTTCTGACGGCCGTTGCGGCCGGTGCTCTTGCTGGTGTCGTTTCCGCATTCGTGGAGCCCCATCGTTGGTGTGCCGGGGCTGTGCTGGATGTGGCGGGATGTGCCGTTTGCGTGTCAGTGGCGCCCAGTAGTTGGCGTATTGGGGGTTGTGCTGGTTGTTGCGGGGGTCGTTTGACGGTTGACCCCCCCCCCAAACCCCTTCGAGTCTATCCAACCCTCTGTGCCTCCCCCTCAAGTGTTAGGGCTCCCAGCACGGGGCTGTGCTATCGGACTTGTGGCGTCAGCTTTCCATCCTTTCCCAGCACAGGCCTTGCCCCCCCCCCCCCCCCCCCCGCCCCGCTCCCTCCTCCAGTGGGCTGAAATTTAAGCCACCACAAAGTGAAGGTGCTGCCCATGGGCTGCTCTCCGCTTTCTGGGGACCAGGAAACTGGACCAAAGAACGCATGGTCAGAGCAGTGACGACCTGTGCAATCAATGAAGGAGGGCCCCAGTAACAGCACACCACCTGGTGACTGTACAATCCGTGCGGCTATACAGGAGGGTGCACACAGGTCTTCCCCATTTTCCCCTACAGAAGCAACAAAAACCAAGAAACACCAACACGAGGTGCGCAGCATGAAACACACCATAGGACACCTCAGCAACAAATGGCAGATTTAGATGGACCCCTGGACTGCATCACTGCCCATGCCCGGGCAGAGACCAAGGGCATTCCCCAGCATGCAGCGGTTCAGAGGATGATGCTATTCCGCCGACTCCAATGAAGTGTCCGGGTGGTGTTCTGCCCAAGTGCATACAGCACTTTATTCAGTAGAAGCCCAGCGTCAGAGGGCACCAGGAGTACAAAAGATTGGTTGGAGATGCCTCCCGTGTGCCGACCCTGACCAAGTGAACAGCACTGAGCTGGGGCACTGGTCCTCCTCCGCCTCCTCCCTCCAGATGAGCAGGGCGTTGTGCAAACCGGGGGTTCGCATGGTAGACCGACGCGTGGCAGGAGCTCCACACCCGCCTGGTACCGCGGTTTGGGTGTGTGGGGTGCTCCCGGTGTGCGCCGCTGGTGTTCGGCCTCCCTCTGGAAGGGGCCATGGCCCCTTCCAGCAACCCGCTGTGTGCGCCCTTTAGAGGCAGACGACGGAGATGCATTGCACTTCCATGGCAGATTCATGGCATCCCTTTGTTTCATGATATGGACCATCGATGGCGGGCCGGGCGTCTGGTTGGTGCTGCAAGGCCATGGGATGTGGTTGGAACACAGCCCTGAGGTAGCGTGTAGCACCGACAGGGGCCTTCAGCACTACACATACAAAGAGCATCCCGCTGGTGGTGCTGAGTTTGGGTGTGTGTCCGCTCGCCCTGCGGCATGCCAAAGGGCACCGTGAGTCGGACCGTTGTTGAGGGTGTGGCTAGGGCACAGGGCTGGGCTGTGGGCAGGCGTGTCGTTGGATCGGGAAAAGGTGATGAGAAGGGCAACCCCCCCCCCCCCCACCCCACCCCTCCTCAGACCCCTCCTGCCCCGTCCGCCAAAAAATTCGTCAGGGGAAAAGATGAATTTTTGTAACAGGGGAAAAAAATTTGGGCCCGTTGTTGGGACATAGACCCTTGGGCCTCAGATGCCCCCCCCCCCCCCCTTCTAAAACAAGGCTGTGGGCTGTGGTGCAATGGCGCACCAAAGGGGCAGCACAGGACAGCCCGGCTTTCGTTCCGTTCAAAACGCTCTGCGGCTGCGGCCCTTTTCGTTTTGCCCCCCCCCCCCCCTTTGCTCTGCTGCAAAGCCACACACACCTCCGTGTCCGTGTGTGAGAGGTGCCTCCCCCGATCTCCAGGTGTACGTTGTGGAGGGCATTCCCGCCCGCCTGGCGATCGTCACCCAACCTCGGAGATCACCGACAACGTCAACCCGCTCAAAGTGCAGCCGTCGCTTGACCTGCAGGTGCGGGCGGGGCCAGCGTCGCGTGTGCGGGTGATGCGCCGAGCGCGCGTCAGCACGCGGGGCGGATCGGCGGGGGCGGGCGTGGTCTCTCCTTTCTTTTTCACCCGCGGGCCACGCATTGCCCAGACCTGGCGGACGACCCCGGCCCAGACGAAGGAACTCAACCGACCCACAGACCCGATGGAGGGGCCGACCAGGGACGCAATAGAACATAAAAGTTGTGACGAGGAGGCCCCCGGGATGGGCAGGGATGCATTGGAAGGGGAGGAGGTACCCCCCCCCCCCCGCCAGGGCGCCCAGCCTATGCCCAGCCACGGTCTCCCTGACGCCAAGTGCCGCTTCAACGGCATTTGTAACCGACAGTAACCGCCCCCAACCGCTTTCGCAACCGCCTCCAACCGCCTGCCCAACCGCTTCTGGGGTTGCCTCTGGGTTCCCTTACCTTCTAATGCAACCCTGCCCCCCCCCCCCCTCCCCTTCCAAGTTACCTGAAAAAACGTTTCTTGAGCGCCCTCGGCGCCAGGGTACTGTACGTTCCTCAGGGTCATGTTCAGGGTGTGGGTCAGCCGTTCACATGGAACAGCATCTCTATGAACATGGACTGCCATGAGTTGATGCCGTCCTATTGTGGACACAGCCCCTGCCACACATTCATTGCTTGCCTCCAGTTTACTCTGCACTGTGACATGTGTGGGACAAGAGGAGGGTCCACCGAGTTTGGGCTTTGGGTTTGCACAAAAATTATTTCCGGCGCCTTCGGGGCCGAATTTGTCTGGGAAAGAGGCAAAGAGGAGGGTCAACCCCCCCCCCCCCCTCAGACACAACCAACACACGTTGGGGCCCACAGAGGGTCCGAATGAGCAGTGGCGAGAGGCCAATAGGCGCCGCCAAAGGCAAACAATCGGATACTGAGGCCTTGTGCCAAACACCCCCCCCCCCTCCTCCGTGCCTCGAGCCGACAGAGGGACGGACGGACTTACCAACCGACGCCACTGATGCACCAACAGACCACCCGACGGACGCAGGGATGTGCCCAGCATCACATTGTCAGCGATGTTGTTAGATCCCCCGGGGGCCGTGAGACAGCCCCTGGGGCTTGCGGGGGGGGGGGGGGGGCGGTTCGGGGGATGCGACGGCGTATTTGGTATTTTGGGCCCCTTTCTTTTTCTCTTGACCAGCACCTTCAAAACTGGGGATTCCCCAGTTTTGGCCCAAAACTGGGGAGCTCGTCGCGTCCTCTGCCAGGACTCTCCTCCACGGCTGAGGGATGGAGATAATAGTGACCGATGGGGGTCGGGAGGGGGGGTTGGCACAAGGCCTCGGTATCGGATTGTTTGCCTTTGGCGGCGCCTATCGGCCTCTCGCCACTGCTCATTCTGACCCTCCGTGGGCCTGGACGTGTTTTGGTTGTGTCAACGGAGCCCCCGGATGACGTGTTCTGTTTGACTACTCCGGGGGTCGGCGGTCCTGGAGACGGGCTGTTGCCCGTGCCGTCGGGAGGGGGGGGGGGGGGCGGGGGGCGTTGGAGGGGGAGCTCTGAGGGTCCGGAGACAAGTTTCGTGACTTTGAGCGGTCTTATGGCCGATTTAGTGCCCCAAAAGGGCTATTTTCAGCCAATTCTCAGGACGATCGTGCTGCAAGTTCAGGATGCGAGGGCACAGAAGGG